>VZTQ01008171.1:0-15039 GCA_013400755.1 Pelecanoides urinatrix | reverse complement strand
GGAGGAATGCACCACCACAGTAAGGAATCGCATTGTGCATAACTTATTTTGTATATTCTTCTATCATTATTATTAATTATTATTTGTATTTTTCCTTCCTTTTCTTTCCTATTAAATTATCTTTATCTCAACCCATGAATTTTACTTTTTTTTTTTTCCCCCGACCCTCTCCCCCATCCCACTAGGGATGACTAAAGGGTTAAGGGTTTTAGCAGCAACTTAGAGTCTTACAATGCTTAAACAGCTGTGTGGTGTTTAGCTGCCTGCGGGGTTAAACCACGACAAATGAAGAAGTGGCAAATTTGCAAGAAGGAAAGCTTTCATGGTGAAGTCGAAAACCCACTAATTTAATATTTGCTCAAGCCTGAAACTTCCACAGAGACCTCTTTCATTAAGGGATTGGATATTTCAGAGAGCTGCAAAAGAAAGTTATATACTATTGAGTGAACCTTGCTTGGATCCACTGAGTCTAAAACATAATCTCTCATCATCTTTGGCCCATACTGGCCAAATCTTTCACAGATTTCATGTCAAAGTGCTACAACACCAAATAGCCAAAAATTTGTTAGAGGAAAATGCAGAAATGTTTTATAGTCTGCAACAATCTTTCTGTGTCAAAGCTTAGGGTTATGGGTAGAGCAGGTGCTGCAACTCTATGTTATTACTGTCTGTGCTCTCTGGGCAGATAAATAAAAGACTACAGCATTGTAAGCAGATTCAGGCACATTTAATTGAAGGCAAGTTCCTAGATAATTAGACAGGGTAGTCACTACCATGAAAAAATCCTCAGTCATTTGCCAATAATTACTACAGAGCCCAAGAGTTTCCCTTATATTTAATTTGGTATTTCAAAATCACTGCGTGACAAAATTTAGTAACAACAAACATCTCGGTGACAACTCTACCATGACTGTGCATGCATTTAGGGTAATCAATTGTGTATGCAGATTGCTAGGTAGATACATACATAGTCTAATGCATGTGCAAGAAACTGATTTATGTGCACAGCAGGATCCTACCTTTTGAAAATGTATGTTTAATTCCAATATGGTAAAATATCATTAAAAAAGAAGATGGTGGGTTTTAGCTCTTTTTGGTGTCACATTGTACAACACAGGAGATGCAAGCAGTAATGCAAGCAGACAAGTCACTTTTGAGTGTCTCATTCTTTAAATAGTGCAAGAAAGAAAATATTAGAATGAAGACGTCATTACCAATGAAAGCATAATTTTGGTTTGTTTTTATAAACTCAGAGACCATTAAACTCCAAAAGAGGCCAGTGACTATTTAAAGGAAATTTATCTTAATTGTTATTTCTCTCATTTCCTCCATTAATTTTCCGTAACATTTTGAACAGAAAATCTCATAAAGCCTATAAAAAGCAGATGCTTTCCGATTGACAAATCAGCCCCAAATCCTTATTTCTCAATAGGTTAGAGGCAAAGACAACACCTGTTGACATTACTGAGAAGAAACATGCTGATCTGTCCCATTTGGCATTGCTGTTGCTCAGAATTGGAAAAAGGTTCACACTGCCGATGAAACAATGTCTACTAAATGAAGAAACAGTTTTCCTCAAACACAGCCCTATCAACTTAAGAAAATAGTCCTTGCTTTGGTCATAAATCGAATCCTTTGATAATACCCTCTAAACCGCACAGGCATCAAAAGGCCATAACAAGTAAAGGAATGTCTCTATGAGTATTTGAACTGCAGCGTACCCAAATGCATGAAATGAACAGAATTGTAAGAAATCATCTTTCTAGATGCTGTCAGAATTATGTGCTCTCATAGCTGTGGTCACATTTATGAAACAAAACAGGTTAAAAAAGACATACTACAAGCTTACACTATTTTAATGACTGGAAAACCACAGCAAAATAATACAGGTGTACTGTGCTGCAAATGATGTCTTAAATCTCTCAGAAACAATGGTAACTTACATATTTTAGTCAGTTTACATTGCTCTTACAGAAAGGCAAGGTACCTCATACATGTGAGTATGTCCATGCTGTACTGTTGGACTAGTTCAGTAGTTACATCTTTCATGTATTCAGCAAAAAATAAGTAATAACAAAAGACTAGGTAGGCATCTCCATACTACCTGTGAAACTTCTCATATGAGCAATATAACCACTAGGCACTGGTTCTTAATGACTTTCTCTTCTATCATAGCATTTTTCTTTAGTTTTGAAATGAATCCCATCAACTTAATATTCCATTCAGTGACATTCAGCCCTTGGCTTTGAAGGTGGATCTGTGATGATTATTTCCTAAACGTGATGCCCTTCCTCAGCCTTTACTGGGGAATCTACTGAATATTTGTATTTGCTCTGTTTTATGACATGCTGTGATATACAGTGTTACTCCTCACACGCAACTAAGGACTAGGTCTGGTTAATTAAAGGTTTTGTTGCACAGTACAAGACTCCATGGAAAGTAAACAATAGCGCACATGGAATAAACACATGCAGCTTTTCTACTGCCTATTTTTTATAACTGCTAAAAAACGTACTTAACTATTCTATTCTGCTCTAACAGTGACAGCAAAATGAGCTTGGTCAGCAGTAATGTGTGAATATGGGATGAATTTCACAATTATGTTTGTTGCTTAGAACATCTATATAAACAACTTTGTGTTCATCTCTGTTACAATATCCGGTCTTGGAAAAACATTATGCATGCTAATGAGTTTTATCCTGAGGTTGAAACAGATATATTAAATTTACCGTTTTTTATTAGTGCTTTCTAGTAATATACCTCAATAATCTTTGTTACTTAGAATTTCCACTGCAAAGGATTTGGATACAACACATTTATTGCTTATAAAGTATTTTCAGATACAGCAAAATTTTCTGCCATTAATGAATATGTATTTTCACAGGGCAATTAACAGAGTCAACAGAAAGGACTTCAATTCAAAGCTATTGAATAACTACATTTCTCTTGGACATCTCCTGGAGCAGCCAATGACAACCATTTCTGAAAATAAGGATGACAGAGATGAGGTATAGACATTAAAATAAACATTGCTTCTCCTAAAGTGTCCTTTTACTTTCAGAGGTTTCTCCACCATGTTAGGTCCTTTTTGAGCGACATGAAAACATCCGTTTCTACGGGCCGTAAGTTCATTTACTATAGGTCAGTGTAGATTTTCTTTTTTCTAAGGAAGGTTAGGGCACAAACGGCCAGATCTCTACTTTAACTTAAGAACTATCAGTTGTATCAGCTGAATGAAGCCCGTCTCTTCCACGTGGCAGTACAACCCAGCTTCTGTTTTGCATCAGAAGGTTCTGATCCGTCATGATCCCAGTAAGAAAGGCACTTAGACTCTGTAAGGTACAATTTTAAATACTGTTTATTAGCGCTAACATTATAGGAAGAGAATAGCATAGATAAGCTTACGTCCCTTTCGATGCTGGGAGCCCTGGGTGGTGTCGCACTGAACGGGGCTCCGAGCCACGCCAGCGTGCCATGCAGCCCCCATCCACAGCAGGGTTTTCTCCCCTTTCACTCAGTGGAGCTATTACAGCATTTTCCTTCGAGGAAACAACTCTATCATTTCTACAGCCCAAACAAAAAGGCTGTTGGCACAGGAACTTCCTGGAGCACTTGTAGGCAAAGGCAAGGCCACCCCTGGTACGCCGCGGGCACTGCCCGCGGGCTCCTCTGTTGCAACGTGCTGGCCGCGTTTATCCCGCTACCAGGGGATTTGTGCAGCGACACGCAGGCCTGAAGGCCACCCTGTACGCGCAGTTTAGCGCAGCACAGGCGTGGGCTTTCCCACGACAGCTGTTATGTGGATCACTAAGTCCTTGATGGTCGGTGGTCTTCCTGTCAGGATCACTACAGTATCCCAGGATGACTATGATTACTTTCAGGATCAGTATTTGACACAGAACATCAAGAAGGGTTAATATTTTTATATTTAAAGCATGAAAGTTGTTACACAAATTTTCTGCTAGTAGATGTAATATAGCACATGCTTAACAGCGACTGAAAGTGATGGAGAGCTACCCGGAAGAACAGAAATATATTAAAAATCAAATTAAGTATTTATGTATTGTTTTTCCAAGCTATCAGTGATGGCTTGTCTAACTCCATAAGCGTGACACACAAAAATGTTTTGGTTCATATTCGTGGAAATCAATGAAAGTACACTGACTTTCAGAGGCAGAAGCTATGAACATTTGCTGAAGGAGTTAATAATACATGGGACTGCTCTCAGATGGCATGAGGGTACCACAATATTTTTACCATCTGAAAAAAAAAAATGACTGAGACAAAAGGCAAAAATGTTACATTTCTCCAAAGAAAGTGGAAGGGCAGAAAAGCTTAAGGTGAGTGGAAGAAAAAGGTGGGAAAATGTACACGTAAATTAATTTTCTCTTTAAGAGCTGTTTTTTGTTTTGGTTTGTTTTTTTTTTAATCCAAATTAAATTATTTGCAGTTGGCCTGTGTAATAGAAAAATTAACAATACACTCATACTCCTGAGCACACCTTTCTTACAGGTGTCAGTTGAAGTGACTTCCAGCCTTTTTTCCTAACAAAAGAGTTAGCAACGAAACATACACAATATGCATGTTTGTGATGCATATGTGTCGTCTTTGTCCGTCCCAAGTAATTCCACTTGAAACCTGCCTGTGTTAAAAGAATGTGAGCTTCCACATTCTGAATGACAGAAGCATGTTAAGTGGGACAACCTCTAAGTGATTACTGGACAATATGTGGTGTCTGGAATTTGTTTTTACACCTTAAAAAGGCTGTTTCATAAACAAAGTCTTAAGAATGATGCCTTGAAAGTGTTTTCTCTTTTCGAGTTCATTCTGTATCTCTCATTTTAACTGATCAAGAGAACTGGACAAACTGAGCTTATTTTCTGCATTTTTTTAATCACAAGAACAGTTTGTTAAGGAAGATCCAGATAAATTGAAAACTTCTTGCTGTGCTGGATGGGTAAAGAATATAGTTTTACTGGGTGTAATCTTCTCTTTGATAAGTAAATTATCACTTAAGCAAGAGTGTGGTCACAAAGGGTAAATCTGCATTGCTTTCTTGAGGTCACCATTGTTTTTCTGATTTCCAATAGCATAGGTCTGCTCTATTATTTTGGTAAATACTGGCCTTCGTGAAGTTCTTTCCATCACACTTGCCATAGATTGTTTAATGATTAGGGAAGAATGTTGAAGTAAAATAGTTCCTTGAATGATTACACAGGCCTCAGCTTGTGGAGAAAACAAAATTTGGTAATAGAAGATGGGTGGTTTGAAGTTTTGTTGCTGTCTGAATTCTTTTTTTTTCTTTCTCTCTGAGCCAGGATAATGCTAATCAACTGAACTTATTAATGCAATTACCTAACGGAAATAGACACAGCTTTTAAGGAATATGTACATACATGCCAAATATTTATTGTTTTAGTCAGCACTAACATTTTATATTGCTGTTAATTATTTATTATAAGATATATCAGAGGCTTTCTGGATCTCTGCAGCTCCTTAGAACTTCAAGAAACGCCCAAGAGGAATTTACATAAGCCACAGTTTTCTGTTAAATAGTATATATACATCAGGGAGGGTGGTGGTGTTTGGTTATTCATGTGAGCTAGGGCATTCAGGGCCACAACCATCCCCATATAGCATTTCTTAAGAAGTTTTTACTCTTCTCCAGAAGAAGAGGACAGATTCACTTAACTCAGCAACAAACTTTTCTGACACACTTCAAATGAGACAGCATCCTCCTCCTGCTTCTGTGAGGACAGCAACTTTTTATATTGTCACATATTTTCTGCACCTCTCCCTCTTAAAGACTTTTCATCTAAAATAAAACAATTTTAACCCATCCCTCACTTTCTTCTGGTCTAGGAGACGTTTTGAAACTGCCAAGTAGGAGTTTGTCCTCTGGCCCAACACCTGTGCCTGATTATCTTCCAAAACAAGGGCCCGCTGTTCTCCAGGGCCTTAAAGGACCTGTTACAAGCCTTGATATACAAACATTATTGATGCTCAGTTCTTCCTCAGTTTGTCTCCACAAACTCTGAGTAGTAAAAAGTCTATGGCATGCTGTTGAGTGATATTAATCCATTTAGTAATATTAGTCTAATTTTCTCAAACTTTTGTCTTTTTTTTTTCTAGACTTACATGAACATCTCAACAGCACAGTGTATATGTTCTGTGAACTCACCATGACTGTCTGCTAGAGTATGCAATACAAATTGTCTGTCTGAATTCTTATATTGCTACAAACAAACCTGGTCTCAGTATTGTGGGGAACTTGCCAGGTAGCTGTTTTGCTATCCTTCATTTCACTTTTCACCACCTTTCCAGGTTTGATCAATTGATATTATCACAAAATACATTTGAGATAGGTCTTCACAATTGCAGGGAGGATCTCCTTCAGAACATACCTCAAAAAAAAGAAAAAAAAAATAGAAAGCATGTAGATGAATAAAAATACTTTTCTTCTCATCTAATTTGTACTGTTCTGCTAGGAAATTTCTAATTTAATAGCTAACCTCCTAAGAATGGTTAGACATTTATTCTTTTGCAAAAACTGAGATCCCCCTGTGTGTTTCACCCTGGGTCAGTTTTGTCAGAAGCATATTTTCTTGTAATGCCTTTGGACAAAGGTTTTCAGCCTACTAATGTCTCAACATGGTGTGACAGGAAAAAGGCATAGGAAACAATTTTCACGTGCCTTGCATTTTTTTTTTAAGTATTTCGTCTCCATGTGCATTGTGTAACAGATGAATAATAGTAAAAATATGTTTCCTTAACCTCATAGTCTACTTAATTACTATAAACAAAGTCAACTGTGGAGAAAAAGGAATTAATTTTAGGGAAAAAAAAAAATACAGCATAACTGCAATTATGTGTAATTTGTGGCAGATTCAGCCAATATTTCTGACTAATTACAAAGATAATCAGGATTCTGGAAATGTCACATTTTTTCTTGAAATGTTTGGATTGAAAAATTTTCTCTAGAAATGTCAATTTCAATTTTTAAATAATTCCATAGAAGAAGATCAGTGGAAGAAATAATTTTCTCTTCACTTATATCAGAAACAGGTGTTTCATTTTTCTGGAACTTTCCTTCTCCTTCACACCATTTCAGAACTTAATTCTCATTTTGGTTTGTTTGGTTTCCATCACTAGATTGGAGGAACCATTAATTGCTCAACTTCAGAAACGTGACCTGTTCTTGGATTAATGATATGGGTGTGAGTAGATACTAAAATTACAGCTATTCATTATTGGAGGAGACCCATGTAGAGAATTTATCTTTCTTCATAAAGTGGGAAACAGATTCACTATGGGCTTCTTTTAGTGGGAGTCGTGCCATCTTGTAGAGGCATTGCTCATATCTGTCTGCCTTTGAGGCTCCCTAAGAAGGACCTCCTTGCTTGGGAAACTCAGTAACACTTACTATGTAGCTTTTTTTTTTTTTTTTTTTAATATTAGTGGCAGTTTTACCTCAGCAAAACAAATGAGATTATCTCAAGATATGTAATATAGCCAGTTTTCCTAATATTTTCTATAGCAAATTGATAACAAACGAAGGAAGACTAGTTAGTTATTTAAAGAAAGACAATGATCAAAATTTAAAGCTTATTCCCATACAGTGTAGGAAACTTGTCCTGCAGTAAACCATTTATGAGTACCATCAGAGTGAACCTAGTCTTATCGGCCTTGGAATAGAAACTACAATGTTTCACAGCTGCAGGATGGGGCCTCAAAGTATATGTAATGCATGCACACATACGCTCATCCCTTACTATTCCACAGGTTTTAGGAATCTGTCAAAGTAATCTCTCCTCCCATCACAACAGCTAAATTACTTTTCATAAGCTTTTAAAAATTAAAAAAAAATTAAGATTAATGCAGGCTGTACTTTAGTATTTGCATGATTATTTGATCAGTCTCCCTCCGAGAATGAATATTACAGAATATTTAAAAAACGATTTTACAGTAAATGAAATGCCAGAAACAATATATTATATTTCATAAGTTGTACCTCCTAAAATCATAATGCTGATTTATTGCTGTGATCTACTATTTAAAGCCTGAATGAGAACTATTAAATTCTCATTCCAGAAGGGATTTTTTTATTATTAACAGATGCATTCTGACTGGGGAGTCTCACTCTATCATGAAACATGAATCTTATTTCATCATGGCTTTATTAATTATGTATCTATTGGGATTCAAAGGTGGCTCTGCTGCAGGCTGAGACCTTAATTTTTGACTTGTGTGGTCATCAGCTCCATACTTGGTTCTGGTCACTTTGTCTTCAGTGACCCACCCATTATTATTAGCCTTTTTCCTGTGTAAATAGAGACCAGTCTGCTTCCCTGAGTATACATGATCTCTTTCTCCTCCTATCTCTTTTGCTTCAATAAAAAATACATTTTTAAAAAATGGGAGGACACTCTTTTTTCCCGCCTCATTTTTCAACAGCAGAATCATGGCATTTCATTTTTTTAAGTAAACAAAAAGTCCTATTTTTCATACTGACAGCAAAGAGCAGTGATGTATGAACCTGCAAGTCATATAATGACTTATCCATGATAATACTTGAAGGAGCCTCCATATATTTTTGAAGCAAGTCAAAATAATTTGTTTTGGCAATGCATCGAAATCCTTGTTTTTCAAGCTGTAATATGTTAGATTTCGATTTCTGTGGTGTGGATCTATCCTTACAGATTAGAATTGTTTTGTAAAATCGGTGAGAAGTTTCACAATATGTGAAGTAGTTTTAAAATATTAACTATCCTCTTTATTTTAGTTTGGGTAATGATTTCCACTTTAAGGTATGTGTTTTTGCTGCAACTTGCATTTGGTGCTATAGCTTTATAGGGCTGATGAATTTGTTTGTCAAGCCTAAATTGTGAGGCATGTTATTAAGAAATAGTGTCATAGTTCAGTGACAATCTTTATGGTGCATACTCTTGAAAAACTTAATGATATCTGCCTCAAAATTCAAGTCAAAATGATTCAATGATAAAAGGAATTTGAGGAACTAGATAATGTTCCTCTTATTTAAAAGTTTATTAAGTTATTGAACAACTTCACTCTGTTTAGGTCTCTGAGTCCTTCTCACGAGGACAAGAATGGGTAAAAATGAAACACATTAAATAAACATTAAAATTAAACTGAAAAGTGCTGGCAGAAAATCCTCATGGTAAATGAATGTTCAGCTGGTCTATCTGTATCAATGTTGCCCTCTCCACTGTTTTCACAGATCAGTATGAGGTGGGACAGAGGCCCCACTTTCAGTTCTGTTCATGGTGGCATGACTTGGAGTTTGACGGTTTTGTCAGATTTACTCCTGGACTTGAATATCAGTTTTTCAACTCTTACCTGCAAAGCAAGGCCTCCTTTGCCTGGGATGAGAGAGTGTAGTTTTACTGAATTAAACTTTTTTATGGCCTTGCAACCAACTTCAGTCTATCTGTCTCATTTCCAGAAATGAAGCCAGTTTCTAGGCTAGGTAGAATACGTGTCCAGTTTTTATGGTGTAGTGTGTGTCGAACGCTTCTGGTGAATGCTGTGGATGGGTGTACTGTTACTTCTTTCCAGATTCTTTTAAGAGAGAAAGTGAGCACCTCAGTCAATGTAATTTCTGCTCACTCAGGTGATCTCCTGGGAGCTGAAGCAACTCATTAAGCATCTCCTTTCTTAACAGAGCGTGTTAGCTGATAGGCAAGGAAGTTCAAGATGACTGACGAGCTTTTCATTCCTGCACCCCTAATAAGCATATATATGCCCTCATGTGATACAGAGCCAAGCTTAAAAAAATTCAATTCCATAATCCTGGAGATAACTTTGAGAAAGGTATCCTGCAGTCAATTCCCTCCTTAGTCATAAGTAAGGCTCATTATTAAGGGCAAATTAAGAGAGAGAGACTTAACAAAGCTTAAATTTCCTCAATATAGTGTTTTCTGAAAATAAAAATGAATGCCTCAGCTGGACTGGACATCAACTTTGACCAAAGATCTGAGGGTTGGAGCTGAAACATGGAAGTGGACTGAAAACAAACATAACATTCACTCTACACATAACCAACTAGCAAAATATATGCTAAGGATTAAAACAAATTCTGATTAAAAACTGTGTTATTGGAATAGTTATTAGTTGTTAAAGTCACTTAGAATATGGGTAGTAAGGAAGCCATTAGGCTTCTACTCAAGATTTAGGTAGATCTCTGGCACCCTGATTCTTGCCTGCTTTTGCTCATGGAGTACTTTGTATGCTTACTCGATAGCGGAGCTGTGGAGGAATTTGATGCCACCAAATGTCTTGCCTTGGCTTTGAGGGGAACAGTCGATATTAGAGATTTAAGAAGGAATGATATAGATTACTTAGAATTTCGCACTCGTCAGGGAGACAGGGAAGAGAGAGACAGAATGAATAATACCCTGACTCTCAAAATGTCCAAACAAACAGAAAAATAGTTCAGGAATGATTGCTGTGAATTATAGCACATGGAGAAGCTAAGATTTCTGAGGCAGATGGTCCTACACAGTTCTATGTCAATGCAGCTGTCATAAGATGTTCTTTCTTTATGAAAAGTGTGTCACCTGAAAAAGAAAAATTCATGTCATGGCAATTTTGAGGCTGCCTTGGTAAAGAAGGATTGCACTTGTCTGAATGGAGTGGTACATCTGTTGCACAGCTTGGACTATGTACCCTGCAGGTTGTGGTAATAAGCAGCGGTGCCCTGAGAGCAGTCAAAAGCCAACTCTTGGCTTTTGCAAAGAGTTTTGCATGTGCAAAAATGCTTTGCACTTACTCTGTTTTTCAGAAATGTGTGGGCAGTAACCATGATTTTATTAATACCTGTTCAGGTAACTGAGGCAAGTGACAGTTAAAGGAAGCAGTGTGAGTACAAGGATATCTAAAATAACATGTCCTAGTAGGGCAGTCGGAAAACTCTGATCTGAGATCATGATTATAGAGTTGCAGGAAAACAATTACGCATTTGGAAGGAGATTATTTCAGTACACATTAGCGCCTATTTCATTCTGGATATAAATAGTCTAAATTACTAGTAACTTCTCTATTCTTCCACAGCCAAAATATCTGAATTATTAGGGACAGGTGGTTTCTGTGGTGATCTTTGGTAGCCAAGACTTTAATCAACAAAGGGAAGGGAAGCTGAGAAGAGTAACTGTAATAACCTGCATGGAGAAGCAGGAGCTGCGGGCCAGCTGTTTGCTGGCTTCCACAAATGGCAAGTTTACATGCCAAATACATCATTTCCCAATAGTACAGAGCTGGAAGTTAATTCAGAGAAAGCCATACCTTAAAAATCTTGACAGGTGGGTTGGGGATTCTTATGTTCAGTTCACTGTAGAAACTGTTACCTTTCCTAAGTACCTGGAGGATCTAGGCAGTGTAGTAGAGACTAGGTGGTTTGTGCTGGTCTTTTTTTCAGATGGCCTGCGCCATAAGAACTACTAGAAATTCTTACCAGACAACCAGTAGTAATAGTTTTGGCATAATTAAACCAAATTTATGCAACCCTGTGCTTCTTTTTTATACTCAGGGTATATACACAGACAAAAATGGACACAAAATTCATAAATTCACATGAAGGAAGTGTGCAGCGTATACTTGAAACAGTGCAATAAATGCTTGTCGTGGTTTAACCCCAGCCAGCAGAAAATATGCGCCACGCAGCCGCTCACCCTCGGCCCCACCGCTGGAATGAGGGGGAGAATCGGGGAGGGTACAAGTAGGAAAGCTCCCGGGTTCAGATAAGAACAGTTTAATAATTGATATGAAACAGAAGTAGAACAGCAATAATAGCAAATGGGAACAACAACAATAACAGAATATACAAAGCAGACGATGCACAGTGCAACTGCTCACCGACCGCGTGTCCCGAACCGCGCGAACCCACGCCCCACACCTGGTTTTGATACTGAGCATGATGTCACATGGTATAGAATACCCCATTGGCCAGCTGGCCCCACCAGCCCGGCCCTGCTCGCTGCCCAGCAACAGCCAAAGCTCACTGGGCCATTAACGCTCCTTTCATACCAAACCGAAACACAGCACAGCACACCCCCAAGCTATGGGGAGGGAAGTTAACCCTGTCCCCGCCGGAACCAGGGCAATGCTTCAAGTGGATTGACAAGGATTAATAGAAAAGCCTATGAATAGCAATTATCTTTTTTAAAATTAGAGTCTTATATCTAAGTAGAGATATTTACAAAGGAGTTTACTGCATTTGTATCCTTCTTCACTTTATAAGGATAAGGATAAGGACCTTTATAAGGTCCTTTGCTTTTCTAGGTACCAAAGAACAGCACATTTTTCCTTGANAAAACAAAACCCCAAACCAAACCCCCCAGTATTGATTCCATTAGGTGCATAACTACAAACAGATTTTATTTAAAAAACAGAAAAACTCTACATATCCTGCTCTTTCTCTGTTGCTGGTACACAAACAGTTTTCTTTATTCCTTCCATCCTGTCCAAGATGAAGGAATGAACAGAAAAAAAAAAAATGCGAACAACCTAAAGCTTTTTAGATAGATAGTGTGATCCTGTCCTATGCTGTACAATGTATGCTTATACTCCACTGCTAAGGTATCATGACACACTTAAAGTTACAAATAGCTTAAAAAGCTCAGAGGACTCTCTTTTTGATGGGTGAAATCAAGGAAAAGAATTACAAAATAACTAAAAGCAAGTATTGACTATGTGCAAGGCATACTTATTGATATTATCACTATCTATCACAAGACAGCAGCAAAATTACATAAATATGGGATCCAGAATAGAATAGAATAGAAAAGAAAGAATAGAACAGAAAAGAAAAAATGAAAAGAAAAGAAAAAAAGAAGAAAAAATAAATAGTCAATATATGGCTCTTTAACATATAAAGTTATTATAATGATTATTTGTCTTTATGGTGTATGTTTCATTGTACCACATTTCAAGTAGGGATACATTTATGTAACACCTGCCACAAGATATTAAGGGAAACACAAAGGAGTCAAGTACCATTTTCTATATCGTGTCATCAAACCTTTATGACTAATTCACATAATAAAAAAATGTATTAGCTGGGACTTCAGTTCTGAAATCATCCAGAATAACACCTTTTAATACACTTAGCAGCACTAAACAATATGGGGTGCATTGGATGGAAATGAGAATCTTTCCTTCCTGAAGTATCAACTTCAGTGCGTCCTGTTGAAGCACAAGCAAGTGACACTTACACCTTTCTCTCACACCCCTTCCCATTCCTTTACCCTTACATTTATTTGGTTGTTTTTTGGGTTTGGTTGTTTTTTTCTTTTTTTTTTAATGAGAAGGAGAAGATTGCTTTCCATAACTAAGCTGGCCTTGAAGTGACCCTTGGGGTAAAGTTTCTTGGCAAGTCCTCCTGCTCAGATTCTGTGGGCAACTTCAAACACAAAGAGAAACAGAGGGTTTACCTCAGGGAATCTGCCATTCTTTTTTCTTTTTTCCTCTTAATAGGCTGAAGAGCTGAAGTCATCATTCATTAGGTCTGGGAGAAGGTGAGGAAAAATAAATAGGTTCTCTACACTGTCCTTAATGCACTCTATCTAGTTAGAGACACTTTAAATGGGTGACAGTCGCTAGTCCACAAGGGAAGCAAATAACCATCCATCAAATGCAAAGTCAGATTATGTTCCTAACTGTTATCCAGAGAAGCTACTACCACTACTTATATCTTTCCCTCTTTTTATCAATGAAGGTGTCACTTGGGAAAGAAAGCAACTTAAATACTCTCAATTCTGATGCTAATGGAGGATGCTGGTTACCAGAGATTGCACTCCAAAAAGGCAAGGAAGGGGATGAAATCAGAGCACGCTGCTATATCAGAGCATCTGGCTGTGATTTTTTAAAAGCTGAATTTCTCATCAAGGTTTTCTGATACAGGCTATATAAGAGATGGTAAAAAATCATGTTACATGTGAAAGAAAGACAGGAAGGGAAGGAGGAAAGTCTATTGCTGTGCCAAAACCCTATTAGACAATCAGATGGTGACATCCTGCATTTATGACATCACTTTTTATGAGAGGAATTTACACATGGCTGGATAATGGCTGGATTCAGTGTAGCCTTAGGTCAGAGAAACATCAGACA
Source organism: Pelecanoides urinatrix (assembly GCA_013400755.1). Taxonomy (NCBI): domain Eukaryota; kingdom Metazoa; phylum Chordata; class Aves; order Procellariiformes; family Procellariidae; genus Pelecanoides; species Pelecanoides urinatrix. Next base: position 915 of record VZTQ01008171.1, on the reverse strand, counting down.
TGATGGACTTCAGCAGGGGCAACATCTTATCTCTCTGGAAATTAGTTCATTAATGGAATGTCAGGGCATTTTGTTTGTTCTTTTCTTGCTTGAGTTGCCAGCAAATGAATCCAAATAGAAACAGCCAGGGAAGAATGTTTAACTCTTTAAAAATATTTTCTAGATGTTTATTCCAATTCATTGTAATAAGTGCTAAAAGAAGGATTTTGATTTCAACATGCAGTTACATTTCAAAACTAAAAATTAATTTGGTTAAATGGTTGATTTGAGACCAGCTTTTTCATATTGGTGCAATACACACTGACAATCTCCATCAAAAATGTTGTAATCAGATAGTTAAGGATGATATCATAAAATCTGTGATAAAAACAGGCAAAACCAAAAGCCTGTAAAAGTTGACACATAAGAACCTGCCTAGTGACACATGGTAAATTTACATGTGTAGTGATAATGGGATTTACATTCTGTAAATTCTCCACACTCTGTAATGTTTTCAAAAGAAGATGTAAATCAAACAATCCTTAATTTTCTTTTGGAATACTATAAAATCTCTCAAATGTGAAGAATACTTAAAAATTAAAATCCTCTTTACATGGAATATACTGAAACGAACAAGTCTTCGAAAAACTCTCTAAGACTCAGTTTGGAGTTTTGGAAAGCAGGTATCCTTTATTGCAGCGCTGGACGCACAGGGGATCGCTCCACCTAGTGTGCGTGCCAAATCTCTTAACCATAGAAGTTATATACAGTTAGAGTGTACATATTCATTACAGTTCCCGGAATTCATTAACATACACAAAAGTCTCAGTCCTCACACATACTTAGTTCTGGCTCCTGGCTTAAGTAGCGTAATTCTCACTAGCACCACCCTCTTATCTTATCTTATTTTATCTTAGCTTAGCTTAGCTTAGTTTA
>VZTQ01008165.1:0-11270 GCA_013400755.1 Pelecanoides urinatrix | reverse complement strand
CCAGTGTCCTGAGCAGGCCTAATAATATAATGCATATTCTTTCCCTTGCTCTCCCCGCCCTAAGCTATGAATCTCAGCTGCAAAGCCTTGACCTAAGAATAGGATATTATCCTTCATCCCAATTAATTTTTTATATAACTCAACTCCTGGTTTTGATGGGTCATCTCTTATGATCCCAAACCATAGCATTTCAGCTTTCTAAGCTATATACCATGTATATAAAACCTACCCACAATGCAGCGTTCAGTCATAAGTATTCATTTCGTCCTAGAATTCGAGCAAAAAACCTGCCATATCAGGTCTGTCCCTGAATCAAAGCTTCTTGTCATTAGAAGGGGGAAAACCACAGTAATGGCAAGGGAACAGCCAGGTCTCTAAGAAAATGGACAATATTTCCTTATGAGGCGAGAAATGTATATATTTTTTTTAACAGTTTTTACATAGATCTAGGACAGCAGAGCTTCAAAAAAATTTAAAGCAAATTGAAGCTTACAGGAAAAGAGCTTGGTAAGCTTTGAATATTGCTAATGAAGAGCAAATTATGCATGAATCTTCCACTCTCCTTTCGTTCTTGTGATTCTGATCATATATAAAATGAATCCTTAGGAGAAAAGAGAAGCTTTTGTACCATTATTAACATCTTAAGTGAAAATGCAGTGAATACAATGTTGCCAGCACATTTATGGACAAATAATTGTTTACATGTAAAAAATAAAGATATTTTACTGTAACAATAAAAATAATAAGAGCCCTGAACACAGTGGCTTTGAAAAAAGAGAGAGAGTAAAAGTAAGATTTTTACATCATTACATTTTCTAGTGGCAGGTTGACTACTTCAGTGAAAAATGTTTCTTTAGTGACTTTTTTTTAAATTATCCCATCATTTCTTTTCCATATCACCCAATATGTAAAAAAATCACATAGTCTTTTTTCTGAAAAGGTTGAAAACCAAGAATGAAATGACACTATAGTGAAAGAATTAAGTAGGAACACATCAGAGGAAGACTAAATTTCTTGCAGTACTTGCAACAAAATAGTCTCTAAATGTGATAAGTGATCTGCAAGTATTAGAAAATATTCAGGCAGGTTGGCAAGAGAAAAGTATTAACATGTGTTTGACCAAGAACACAATGATTTCAAATAAATAACATTAACAAATACATATCTGTTGTGGGAACCTATGAAAAGACTCTTTCCATGTGCAAAATGAGTCAACACGTGAAAATAAAAAAAAAAGATTGCATATACCTAATCATTTTGCCATTACCAAAACAGTCTAGATTTTCATTCTGTGGGATTTTTTAGTTAAATTCAGGGAAAGCAAAACCCAACCTACAGAAGTATTAAATACAGCAGAGTATTATTTGGCTTTATGGTCCTGAGTAAAAGTCTAGCCTAATTTAGTAGTTAGAGCTTACGCTTAAGTTTAATTTCCAGGTTTCCTCTCCAGTTTGTGGGGGAAGGAGGGAGATAAATAAAAATTTCAGATGTGTATAAGGGACTCTGTTTTCAAGATTACTTGGCTCCTACATGTCTCTGAAATACAGTAGGACCCTATTTCCGGTGGGATTTGTCTGTAAACCAAAAGGGAGTGTTAGCATATCACTGTAGTGGCTGAAAGAATTCACTAGCAGTAAAGTGGCAAAACTGCTGCTCATACTAGCAAACCAAAAATCTTCTGAAGGACCTTCAGTATGTTTTCTCATTGACAGTAGGAGGTAAAATAACTCCCACTATAGCTCTGTTGTTTCATTGCACTCTTACAGATCCACTTTGATGTGTGCATATACTGTTAGACACTGAAAAGTCAGATATTCTAAAAGCCTGCATGAACATNGGCTGGGTATTGGTTGGCGGGTGGTGAGCAATTGCATTGTGCATCACTTATTTTGTGTATTTTTTTTACCATTATTATTATTATTTTTCTCTCCCCCATCCCACTGAGGGCAGGGAGTGAGCAAGCAGCTGTGTGGTGTTTAGCTGCCAGCCGGGGCTAAACCACAACAATGAGGAAAAAAATTAAGACTTTCTCTCCTACGTTCATACCATACTGGCCCAACCTCTTGGGTTGAATTACCTTCCAGTAGTCTTTGAGGTGTATATAGCAAAATTTGCTCTTTTCCATCAACTCAAAGGCTTAGCTTTGAACATGCTCTTTTGCATCAGATGTTCCAACATGCTTTGGGCTCGAGTCTGACTCTTGCTGCAGGCTCCCAAAGGACTGCTTTTACTTCCATATCCGCCTCAGTCTACAATGGACAAGCTGTTCTGATTTTCACATGCTTGATGGCTCATAAGGAAAGTGTGGTCTTCCCCTCCAAATCTTCCACCTGATCCCAAGTGCTAGAAAACAGTAGAAGTATTTCTGATTGTGGAGATGCTGTAAATAACAAACTATAAATAGTTCATATTTAATATTTTGAAATTCTTTGTCTAGTTAGTTTAAGACGAGAGAGAACAGTTTTTATAATTATGTCAACATGGTTATAACTTTTGAATCACTATTTAGAATCTCTNACTCCCACTATAGCTCTGTTGTTTCATTGCACTCTTACAGATCCACTTTGATGTGTGCATATACTGTTAGACACTGAAAAGTCAGATATTCTAAAAGCCTGCATGAACATATTATAAAATTCCTTTCATCTAAATTCCTTGCATGCACTACCTTGAGCTGACAATTTACATCCCTAGATACTGTCTTTGAGCAATTGGCCCAAGTTGTTTTTGCTTGTGAAAACATTGCCATCTTTCTTGTGTCCAGTTCATATCTGAGCAACATAATCACAGTATCTCTTTGCCTATGATATGCTGTTCAGAGGATTAATATCATGAGGGTTTATAAATTCTTAGCTACTATGGTCAGTTGTGTACATTTTAGACCTAGGTTTGTACAGTATTTGATCAAAGATATCCCAAGTCAGTCAAAACTCTGAGGTAGAACTGCTGCCTGCTACTTTTCAGAAGTTAATATATCAACAGACATCAGAATTTTTGAGCCTTTAATGCAACTTGTTTTACCGCAACACATACACAAATTAGAGCTGGATAAATCTGTCAATAGGAGAAACACAGCACTTTTGTGTGAGAGAAATTAAATGAAAGGTTACTTTTGCATGGGTGTCCTGGTTNTCCATCAACTCAAAGGCTTAGCTTTGAACATGCTCTTTTGCATCAGATGTTCCAACATGCTTTGGGCTCGAGTCTGACTCTTGCTGCAGGCTCCCAAAGGACTGCTTTTACTTCCATATCCGCCTCAGTCTACAATGGACAAGCTGTTCTGATTTTCACATGCTTGATGGCTCATAAGGAAAGTGTGGTCTTCCCCTCCAAATCTTCCACCTGATCCCAAGTGCTAGAAAACAGTAGAAGTATTTCTGATTGTGGAGATGCTGTAAATAACAAACTATAAATAGTTCATATTTAATATTTTGAAATTCTTTGTCTAGTTAGTTTAAGACGAGAGAGAACAGTTTTTATAATTATGTCAACATGGTTATAACTTTTGAATCACTATTTAGAATCTCTGCTTTAGGAAGTGGAGGGGAAAGGTGGTTCTGTGAATCTGTAACCCTCTGCACTGTTATTTTTAATGTATGCAATACATTTGAAAATAAGCTAAAAAACTAAAATGGTATTTGGGTATTTTTTCTTGGGAGCAGCTAACTAATGGGAAACAGATACAGCTCAAGTTTTTGCCATTGAAATATTTTAATGATGTGGTTTATAACCAAGATTTTGCAGAATTGCCATGTGGACAGTAACTTCAGTTTATCCTTAATTTTAGTTGTTATCTCAAATCACATTGTGCCATGTTAGAGCATCAAGTAAGGAAACTATTACCTCATCATTTGCTTTTAAAAGTTCAATTAGACAAATTAATTTTAAGAACTTCAGTGGTCAAAGAATCAATTCTATAACTCAGAATGAAAGACACCATTGGTTTGTAATGCAAAGGGATATGAAAACGATGTTGTTAAAATGAATAAGTTAATTTGATTATTTTATACCCAAAAGATTTATTAAAACCTTATTTTTAATATATTTTAGGAAATACTTTACATTACCACATTACATAAAGCCACTTGGAAAACATGAGGGCTCTCTTTCTTATTTTTTGGTTGTTTATTTAACACAATGATAGTTATGGGCAAATTGTAGAAACTGTAGGAAACTTAAATAATATGTACCAAATATATCAAAGAGGACACAATCAAATTTATTAGTCTCCACTGTTCTTTCTGAAAATCTGGGGTAAAAATGCACTTCAAATTTTTGACAACATTTTATTATATATTTGGAAGCTATACAAAGGATGCTGTGAATTGTGCCTTTTATAGAATATTTTATAGAGGAGTCTCTAATGGCAATTTATAAAAGAATTTCAATTGTGCGGTAATAAATCTAGGAATTACAGCTTTACAGGAAGCTACAAATGAGAAATTTTCTGAAAAATAATAACATCTTTTTGTGTGATTTAAGTACCTTCATATTCACAAAAAATAATAATAATTAAAAATAACCCCACAAAACTAATTGGATTAAAGAATGCAAATGACCCCAGGCATGTGTTGTCATGATAATCAGTCTACAAGGGGATATAATTATTTTTCTGTGGCACTATAACAAGCAAGGTTAGAGTAACTTGAGACTGTACTAGGAGATTCACTGATTGCAAATACTGTCCCCTGTGGTAGGGTTTTCCTAGGAGTTGGTGTTGTTTTCAGGAATGCAGGTCCATCTAAATTGTGCCTCCTGACTCATCAGAATTTAAAGCCCCTTGTGCTTTAACTTCTTTTTCTTCATCTAAATAAGTGCCATCCTACATTTTTCTTTTTCTTCTTTCTCCCATTCCACACTTCCACCTTAACCTTCCAGGTCTCCCCAGATCTACTGTGCAGTTGTAAATCTATCAGATTCTTTGCAATCAAACAATCAGGATAAAACCCATCATTAAAAACAATAATTTGTAAATAGTGAGATCCTACAGTGATTAGTATATCTCTACAAATTTTATAAAAGGCAAGGTAGTGGATCTTTGCTCAGACTTTCAGTCTAAACCACATTAGCTGAAATGTGTCTTCCATATCGTCTTCTAGGGAAATCCATCTTCTCTTTTAGAACTCAAGAACTGTGGGACAAAGAGGCCTTTCTCATCTTTCCAGAGTCCTAGCTTTAGGTGACACTGTTTCGCTGTTGCTATTAATCAGTAATACAAGCTTCCAGAAAAAGCAAAAGGGATCCACAGGTCAGGGTCTGTATCAATGGGGTCCATAGGCAGAGGCCAGCATAGACTGTGGCTGGACTGGAAACTAGTATTCTGATAATATGTCTCAGGTAGGGACTGAAGGCCCAATGCTGAGCTGAAGTGGGACTCCTCAGCCCATGGGTATGAGACCCCACTGGTGGAGTCTCCAATGCGTGAAGACCCCAGTTGAGGCTGGTCAGGGCCATTAAGGCCTGTTAGTGCACTCAGGACCCTGACAGTTCTAACAGAGACTTGCCTCAGAACAAAGTGCTGTGTGGTATCCACCCCCAAAAATATCACACAATTATTTTATCATCTACCCATTTTTTAACCAAAATTCTTGGGTTCAGTGCTCTCCTGAAAAATTGATGTTTTGTAAAGCAGTAGTTGTGCTTGTTCATTTTTAGTGTCATTGAATATCTTCTTGTTACGTTCCAAGGCAGAGAACAAAACCTTTAAGAACATTCTCTCTGTGTGACACATTGCGTATGACCTTTCGTTTGTTCCAGACACTGGAGTATTTAGTCTGTTCACCCGTCACCTAAGGTCCTTAAGTTTCATCTAGTTAGTCTCTATCAGGCCTCCAAACTTTAATTGTTATAGTTCCCAGGAAATCAAATTGTGGTGTCTAATTGGCAGGAAACAAGGCTAAGAGCTACACAAGAGAGAGGGATGTCTGAATGCCTGAATTCTAAATGCTTACTATGGAGCATGTGTTCTCACTGCCTCAGCTATCAACGTAGTTCACAAAAGAGCAGGATTCACTCAAGCACACACAAAAAACAATACAGTAAGCAGAGAACAGTCTAAAATGACCAGTTAGAAAAATCTAATAAAAGGTGATAATTACCTCTTCAGAGTTTGCTTATAGGCAACAACCAGCCTTGATTAAAATGGGTGATCCAGGTCAGCCCATCAGATGAAATTATGGCCCCTTTTCCACATGCTACTAGTCAAGTGATTAGAAAAACAAGCTAGCACATAGAGGGCCTGGGTTCAAATTCTTCCTCTGCGAAAGAGAAACTGTTCAGTACGAACTGAACATATACCACAACTATTAACAGGAGCTGAGTTCCATACTTAGCATATGGTTATAGTTAATTATTAATACTTTCTTGGCAGACATTATAGAAAATGATATGCAGTAGGAAGAGGCACAGTGAAGTGCATGAGGAAGTAATATAGCAGGTAAAGAGCAGAGTTGTAGTTTGAATTCTTGGATTGAAGTTGCTAGACAGCTGACTTCACTGCATCATTGCCTGATGAGAATTAAAGAGTTATGTTTCCTACTGCTTTACCGCGCAAAGACAAACACCAAAACTTTTCAAGCTCAAATTCAGCATCAAGCCAACCTTTGTGCTGGTAAAATAATAAGTGGCTCTGATTCTTTGAAAAGACAGGAACAGGAACAAACAGGAACAAACAGTGCAAGCATCTGAATCCTGTTTGCCAAAAGTGGGCCAGGAGTTTCTGGAGGGGCAACAGTGTATGAAGCATTGACAACAGCCAGTGGTAGAAACAGAGATTAGGAGTACCCAAAATAGATAAAAATGACTTTATTTTAAGGCTGTAGTTGTCTAAATTCTAACTTTTAGCTCTTGGAGATTATTATGCTTTTGTTGGGTGTTTTTTCCATCTGTTTATTTATGGAACATATCATTCTCCTACTCTCTAAGACTCTAAGACTTGTTTTACAGCTTCTGTGCCATTGAGGTTTGCTTTCTTTTAAACCTTTTTTGACATTTCTAAATTATTTTCTAAAAGCAAATAAAAAGACCAAAGAGACAATTTCATCATGGTTTTGAAAATGGCATTTACATGAGTTTTATATCTGCCTTTTCAAAGAACGAAGGAAAAAGTTTACCCTTTTTTTCATAATTATCTATTTAGGGGTTCATGTTGAGGAAGATATCTCTGACATCCTCACCAATTTGTCATTGTCTTTTGAGCTATAAATGATAGAAGACTACTTGCATTCTTGCTTCCCAGTCTACTACACTGCATATGACTGTGTTGGAAATGTATTTTCTTACATTTTTAAATTATGATTCAGGTAATTCTGCAAGAGTATTTTATCTCACCAGTCACCAGCAATCAAGCTACACCAGCAATTACTTCATATAATTGCTTAGATGACTAATGATTATCTACCATTCTTTTTGCATGCTCTTCTCAAGAAAAAAAAAGGCTAGTTTTTTTTTGCAAAACCGAAGAAGCTACCAAGTAACATGGTTAACTAAATCACCAATTTACTGATGGTATCTGACATGAAAGCACCAGTTATAACCTCATCAGTCACTTCCATTCATAGATATCAATTCAAGGGCTTATAAATAAAGAAAAATTGAAAAGGGATAGGAAGTGGAAAAAAACGAGGCCATTAAAACTAACCACCAGATTTTACATAGTTCTTACCTTAAAAGGCTGCTAAAACCATACACTATAAATAAAACCACACATTTCCAGCTTTTTCCTCTTTTGCATTGCACTCGCAGAGTTTTTCCCTAACTTTCATGGAGTATAGACTTTGATCATGTCCATCCCTTTCTGTTAAGAGATATTCTGCTTCAGAGCTTCTAACATCTGTCACCTCATAAACAATTTCTTCTTTTATGTTGAACAGGCAAGCTCCTACTCTTCAACTACTTTGTATCTCTTTGCCACATTAACCAACTCAATCTGAACACTCGTGGCCATCACAAAGCTGATTCTATCTTGCAGCTGCTTTAAAATTGAATACTAGTAATATGCACATCCCTAATACAGAATTTGTCATTAGGGCAAAATCTCTAGTGGGGAGAACAGTCCACTTACCTTCCAGCCAAGGCATTCCAGGCTGTTGCTTGATTATGGTGACGCTTTCTCCTGTTTTACCATTTATTTGAATTTTTATTTTTCCTCAGAAATGCAAATGAAGATTCACTTGTTCAGTTAACTTCCTTTGTTCAACAAGTGGCAGCAAGTAATTTGTTTCTTTTTGAAACATCCAACATCCCTATTACCTCTCCCCTGCATACACATTCAGATCCGGGTTTCTATTTGCCTTGATAAACAGCAAGTATTAAGAGAAATCTATTGCTCTCAAAGGACTTTCAGCTATAGACTTCAAAAATTTAGAAGTTTGAACCGAGGATCAATGCCAGAAGATCAGTCACATTAAGTCTCATTTTCTTTAAGAACCAACCCAGGCTAACTGAGATACAGGGTTTTTGAGTAGAATTCTTTTCTCATTTTCTAAATATTGGAACTACAGCAGACTTTTGGAATATCCCTATTTTCCATGAATTACAGAAGACATAAAATAGGTAAGAGAGCTTCTGTCATGGGAACTTGCCTTTGTCATGAGTTTAATAACACAGTATAATGAGCTGTGGCTGAGAGGACAATATACACAAAACCCTGGGTATAATAAGCCGCGTCCAACAGGGCATCAGAAGCAAGAACTGAGTGTGGTGAGCCTAGATACTGGCCACAGATCAACAAGTGGCAAGAGAACAATGCCTTAATATTTTGGAAAGGTATACAGTGATATCATCATAGACTGATTTGATTGGCAGCCTGTGTTGACATTTGCCTGTATAAGTCCTCAGTAGTAGAAATGTGTGGAACATTGTTACTTGGCCATCTGACACCATGTAGAAGCAAATTGCCCAAGGTGGAGCAACTACACATAGGTGCCAAACCACTGCCCAGAGCCTGACACTGAGACTGGTTGTTGCAGTTTCCCCAGATTCAACAATACCATCTCACTGGAGAGATGTATAGAGTAGTTCTCAGTTACTGTGGGTGCGTGTGTGTGTGGGTGGGTGAGTGCAAAGCTTTTTCCTGATACAGCCTATCACTTGGACCACTTTAAAAGTTCAGCTTAACAATGTCACACTGGCCTGGTGTCCTTGTTTCTCTCAAGTTAGTTTTACTACCTTTGTTTTGAAAAAAAAAAAAAAAAAGATAATTTTTTAAGACCTTACATGTTCCCATCATTCTTTGCCCAGTCCTGCTTTTCTCCAAATTCTGAAATACCCTTCTTGAAAGAGCTGATTGTAGATACACATTATTTTGCATTTACCAAAGGCAATTCATGTGATCAGCATGAATTGTGGTGGATATGTTAGGTAGCTATGACAGGTAATTATTTTCTATTCTGGATAATTTCCTAGAGCTGCCAGATCCCTCTTGGAAATGACAGGTTTTCATCTGCCCTATGGGGTTGCAAAGTGAGAGTATTTCCCTAGCTACCTGGCTTAAGAAAACGTTGAAATGTCAGGTGGACTAGAGGGTGCTGTAGTACAGTGTGCCTCCAAGGGAAGGTTTGCAGAATCAGCATACTAAGGTTAAAGTACTTAATCCTGTCTCCATGAGGCAGCTCCATCACAAAGAGGTTGTGAGACTTCCAACCCCTCTCAGCAATCCAATGAGATGTCCTCACACTAACTTTTGTTTATAACAAGGGCAAGATCATATTGTTGCAATTTCTTCTAATAAATTCTCTTTCAAATTGTGTTGAACTTGGAAACAGTGGAAACTGAACAACCGAAGTTTTTAGCCATCTGCCTGTTCTCCACAAGACAGATTTCAGATTGCAACCTTTAAAGGGAACCTTCCATGACAGAGCTGGTGCCTTCTAAGGTCCAAGCTGGGAAAGATATTACTAGCATTCTTCCTGATATTTTAGGGATATAGATTGAAACTTATTGACAAACAATTTGCAAGTTTGCTGCTTCTAGTTTCAAGGCTTCTTTTCTAAGTTAGGCAACTTTTTCAATATACTGATATTTTAGCTCACCCTCCTTCCCACTCTCTTCAGTGAGTCATAAATATTTATGATCTATGACTCCTGAGGAAGATACAGACAAGATCTCTAGCATCTCAAAATGGATTTCAATGGAAGTTACATGCTCATGATTCTTCCTATTGACTCGGTTGGGAACTGGATTGTTATTAAAACTTGAAAACATATATCAACAAACAGGGCTAAATTGTCTCTGTGCATTTTTTTTTTTTTTTTAACTAAGTATACAATGAGAGAGTAATTCAGGCAAAAGTAAGAGGATGGAAAATTTCCCTGCTAGACATTCTGCAGGAAACTTTTCTAACATTAAGAAATATTTCCATTTAAATTCTCTCTTTTTAAGACAGAAAAATCAGCTGCTGTTGTTTGTTTTCTTTAGAATCCCCTCAACTGTAATAAAATAAACAGTAAAATTTTCTTAAGAAAATCAGAGCTGCATCATAAACCCTGACTGATTCAGAAGGAATAGAATTTCTTTTTACTCTATCTGTGCTCTAAGACAGCACATAGCAAAAAATTTTTTCATATAATAAAATTTGTTCTGGAAAGGTTCTGTCTCAAAAAGTTGTGGAGAACTGTTTTTCAAGTGGTAGATGGTTTCATTTTTCTAAGACTATCAAATCTGTCCCCCTAGATTTGAAAATTCCTTTACCTCAAAAGGAATCTTTGTGGGGAAAAAAAATAGTCTTTGAGATTAAATTAGGTAAATTACGAAGGGTCAGGAAAGTTCACTATTTCTCTAGAAATAGAAAGCAATAGCTTTCTGTAATCTTGATCATCTCCCATATATTAGGAAAAATGTGCCAGTAGTTTAGCAACTGAATAATGAAAGACAGTAGGTGTAATTATACTGTGTTTCCTTGGAAGGATAGCCCAGTTTTGCAATAGTGTTTTAACTCACAGCTGTAGTTAATTACCTCACATTTTATAATTTTGTTCATTTCACATACATTACAGGAAGAAAGCCTGTTCAACCATTTCTGAAAACACCTTAGTCTGTTTATTTTGAGTAGGCTTTGATTTCTAAGTGCGAAATGGCCTGCACAAGTAATAAGAGACTTAAAAAAAAAAAAAAAAAGCCCACTAGTTATATAGCCATTAAAATTCCTACTATGTGCCCTAAATAGGCAGCTTCCAGAACATACTCCCCGAAATACAGATGCAAATTTTGTGTTGAGCAGTAGAATAGCTATGGGGATGGATTCTAAAATATTTTAGATACTCTAAATATAG
>VZTQ01008164.1:0-17924 GCA_013400755.1 Pelecanoides urinatrix | reverse complement strand
AGGCTGGGCATCAGTCAGCTGGTGATGAACAGTTGCATCACTTGTTTTTCCTAGGTTTTGTTCCTCTCTCTCTCTCTCTCCCCCCCCCCCTTGCTGTTTTCTTTTTTATTACAATTTTTTATTATTATTATTATTTCAATTATTAAACTGCTCTTACCTCAACCCATGGGTTTTCTTACTTTTGCTCTTCAGACTCTCTCCCCCATCCCACCAGGGGTGCGGAGGGTGAGCGAGCAACTTGTGTGGTGCTTGGTTGCCAACTGGGGTTAAACTACAATACCTATCAAAGTGCTTGGCATTATAAATACAGATAACTATTTTATCCTCTAAATTCTTCCACTTTATTCCTATATTACTGCAGTATTGTTAGGTTTACAATATAACTTTAATGATTTTTCCAGTGTAGTTTTACCTATTTCAAGTTAAATCATCATCATTGGTGACCAGCCATTTACCTCAAGTGAAATAATTTTCCAACAGTACTTCTATCTTTAAAGGTTCATTTTTTCCATTCCTAATTACCAGGAAGGAGTCATCACATAACTACACAGACAAACATGCATAGCATGATCAGTTGAAGCTTAAAGATGAAAAATCCAGTTTACTCCAACATATTTTTTGAGGAACATTCTTCTAAGTTCAAAAACCAAACCAACAAGAAGAATGAAAAGGACTCTGTCCAAAACAGCACCTGAAAGAATACTACCTTCACTATGCAAGCCCCCAAATGAAAGAAAGCTGGGACATTTTTAGTATATTTCTATTCATGCTAATTCCAGGCTACCATGAACATGACTGTGGTGGCACTGCATGGCCAGTAGGTAGATGAGGAATCTTCTGAGACAGCTCCCTGGCTATTCTGCTGGTCCTTAGCCTGTTCTAGCTAGTTACCAGCTCCCTAAAATTCAAGGAGTTCTAGGGGAGAAAAAAAAATAAAAAAGAAACAACAACGACAAAAAAAAACCCCACAGTTTAGCACCTTTTCTACTAGACCTATGTAATCTCTTTCTAAAAGAGTCCTAAGGAGAACTACCAAACTCCTGGCCAGCAATGATCATCAGCAACTCAGGAAAGACAGGTGTTTTTAAAGAAGTATACTCCAAAAGTCATCACCAGAGTGTCATAAAACAGCTAACCAACATTTTATCTCCTCTTTCTGAGGCAGACTGTGAGAATGCTCTTAGCATATATATGCCTTCCATACACTTAACTCTTGTAATCTAGGCATGGACTTAGAATAAGCCAAAGGACTTCTTCTTAATGATCTCTTTCTAGTGATGGACGAGAATCAGACGCCTTGTAATAATGCTGCTATTATTAGCTTGATTGGCTGCCTTTGATACTGTCACAGAAGCATACAACTTATCTCTAATCTGATTTATCTTGTCCAGAAAATAAATTGACTTCCTTAGAGTAGGAAGGCCTCAGAGTTGAGTCACCTACACACCTCAGCAGGCAGCAATAGGGCCTGCCCTTCAAGTGAGAAGTCAAGCTCCAGTAAAGCTGCTCACTCTCTCAGTTCTTCCCATAGCTGGCAGAAAGGATGGGGAGAGGTGAGTTCAAGCTGAATAATTTTTTTTTTTGTCCCAGAACTAAGCATAGTGAACATTTCATATTTACTTTTGAAACTAAATGCCATGTTGAAACAATTTTTTTTTTTAAAAGTGCAGTGCCAAATGAAATGGTCTGACCAAGATTATCTGTATCTTTTCCCTCCCTCCTCCCAAAAAAACTACATGAAGTCATCACACAGATTGTTTCAGTTGACTCAGTCATGCATTTTCAGGAGAGGGAAAAAATAAAAAAAAAAAGTGGGGGGGAGAGAGAGAAAGATAAAGTCTTTGGTGCAGTTTAACTTTTCTTTTGAGAGGTTTCATTTTTTTCTCTTCAGATTTTTCTGCTGGTAGTCACGGACGTGGCCTTTTTTTTCCCACTAGAGGTTTCACACCACCAGTTTGAAGTGACTGGTCGGTGACAAGGGGCCTAGGCAGGAAACACAAATGCAAATGGTTTTTTGTACTAACTTATGTTAGCTTTACAGCTTTACCTCATCCAATTTGCACAGTGCAGCTCAGGACTAGTGTCCGTGCCTTGCTGAAATAAAGTTGCAGGTGAAAGCGAGACAGCCACCTTTCAGGTAAAACTAAGGGAGTCACAGTGGACTGGTGGAAGACAGCCAGAGATAGCTGTACTCCTCCAAGAAAAGGGACTGAATCAGTGAGTTAATTTCAGTCATCACATTACAGCAACAGCCTGGTCAGCTTTTCCTACCATCTGTGTTTTGAATGCAGACTTTCCCATCGTTACTTATACTTTCATCACCTCAAGATTGTTAACAGCACATCCCAGATGGGACTCCATCTCAGAATTATCGAATGACTGAAGCAGAGTTAGATACCTCACTGCCATGTGCTGATGTCAGTGCTCAAGTAACAGCTCTAATGCACTCAGCTAGCAGCTAAAGTTGAAGGTGCTGATCAAGATCTATACTGCCTTACATGGCTAAAGCCCGTCCTTCAAAAGAAGTAATTTTGGTCCACCTGCCACGTTCCTATGACTGTGGTGAGCCAAGACAAGCAAGGTGAATGCTGTTTCCACGCCCACACGTGTGCCTGCCCATGTGGACCGAGCATCCTTCAGAACCAGCCTTTTGCCCTGGGGAACTTCTCGCTGAACTGCGGAAGAGAACAATATATTAAGGCTTCAGAGAAAGGAAGTTTGCATTTTCCAGAATAAGAGAAAGGTAGAAAGCAGTTTCTTTAAGTGCTTGTTGGTTGAACTCTTATTGAAATGATTACTGCCATAGTGCTCAGAGTTTATTGTATTATTAATGATTTCTCAGAGCTTCACACAGGTGTTTCTTTTTAAATCTAAAATAAGAGTGCCTTAAACTATGTCTACTGCTAACATCCAATTTAGATGCACGCTAATGCATTCTTTTTGGGGTTTTATCAAAACATAAAATTCCTGGTAACCCAGATTTGATCTTTTATGCAGAACTATTTCAAGACAATCTTGCAGTAATGCATCTGGTTCATCTGCTCCCTTCCTGGTATATACCAAGCCCTTTTTATAAATAAAGACATTTTGGATGGAAGGCTGAGGAGCTACAGTGCAACAGTGCCATCCCCTGTCTGCAAAAATCATTGTCTCTTTTAGAAAAGCCAAGGACTAAAATGCTCCACCAGTGCCTGCTTTATCTAGACGGAAGGTTACCAGGGAACAGCAACATGAGTGCCATGTGCACTGCATCGTAGTAATCCTGCTGGGGAATTTCACTACACAACCTAAGTTCTGAAAGAAGTTTTTTTCTAGCTAGCTCCATCAACTTTATGTCAAAATAAATTGCAAGAGATTCCACAAATTTTACATTTAAACTCAGTTTTCAGGATATTATCCAGCATGCAGTCTGGGGGAGGGAAAGAAATTTGCATCTTTTTGTAGTAAGCAGAAAGGAGGAAATTCCCACACACTTCTAGACAACCCTGAAGAAAAATCTGTTCATCTATACTACCATTTTGCATGTCCACTCCTGTCTCTACTGGAACGAAAGAGCACTTACTGTTAAATATCCAAGCACTGTACCAGCTATAACACCTCACAGCTCAACATACATAGTTTAAAAACCAAATTAGAATGGAACATTGCAACAAAAACCAGGAGTCTGAAGAAATATAGGAGTAAGCAGAATTGTGGATGCTCTTGCATATGCAATTAGTATTTTTCATTTACAGGACTCTCAGAGGGACTTCCATGGGTTAAGGGCGAAGGCAGGATACATTTGCTCTGAACCCTTCTTTTTTGTCTATTTTGGATGCTAACTTTCATCCTTTCCAAAGTAATATGACAAGAACAAGAAGAAACTGAAATTAAGCAACAAGCTGACCATGAAATTAGTCATGCACAGTTACCAGTTCCCTGCACTTGGCACTAGAAATTCAAGCTGATCCTTCTTTGCTAGAGTTAGGAACAACTTAAGTGCCATCTACAAGTGTCTCCTTCTCTGAAGATTAAAAAAAAAAATCCTATGCTGATATCCATGTTTGCAAGGAGAAAACAAAAACAAAAAAAGCCCACGCCACACATCTAGTATATTGCACTATTAGTGCTGATTTCATAAACATATCTCAATTAAATGCAAGTAAAACCAGAGCCATTTGCATAACCTCCTCCAATCTTCTCTTCTTCCAGTATAATACTAAATCAGTCCTGCAAACCCAGAGCAGGCCTACCTTCTAAAGAAAGGGAAGTCTTATCTCTTACATGCTATTGATCCTTTAGTACAGGCTACCGTATGATTATTTTAAGGAAATGTTAGATCTTAGATCTCAAAGGTTGTTTACCCTGATTACCCTGTTTCGATCAACACAGTTCAAAAACATCTTAAAGCAGCTGCAACTCTGTTTTATTGTGGTTTTCATATCATCTTTACTATGGTCACTTCCACTGAACAAGTACAAGGAACTACAGCCTTTTAAATCACTGAAGTTTGAAGTATTGCCTCTTTCAATAGGAAACTGCTGCTGCAACATAACAGCAGATTTTGCAGTTCATAAGCAGTTGTCCTCTAATTCCCTTGCTTCATTGGGAATAAATGAAATGTCAATGACCTGTTTCTCCCTTGGCTTGTCTACATCCACACTGCCCCTCCTTGAGGGGACCAGTGATGGGACTTCACTGGGGCCTGGTCATCCCTGCCAAGCCAGGTCACACGTGTCCTTTTCATGTTTCTTCAGGGCAACAGAAGAAAAGCATACCAGGAAAAGCAGAAGAGAAGCCTTACTCTTCATTCACTGCTGTCCCTAGAATACTTCCAAGAAACCTCAGTTTTCTTCTTTGTGGTTATGGATCCCTGTAGTAAAATGATCTTCTAGATAACCAGCCAGCATGCCAGGTTCAACTTGCTATTAATGCTCCAGTTTCAATCTGCAGCTGGTATTAACTCAAAGCTCATAAAGCGACTCCATGGGGGATGTAATAAAAATGACAGACATTGCCTGAAATATTTTATTTCTTATTTTCATAAGCCTGAAATATTTTATTTGAATCCTATCTATATTAGAAGCAGCATCTGATAGGTATCTAGTATCTGAGCTTGCACTAAGTGAGTCAGCTTCCACTTTGTTGTGAACAGGTTATTATAATCAAAACTAACAGCTAGAGCCATTCCACAAAAGAAGTCAAGGGGGTTGGGGGGACCAAAACAAAACAGAAAAAAAAAAAAAAATCTAAGTTAGCACACAGTAGTTAACTTTACCTTAGAGATAACTGGTCATCTCTACCTTTTGTGAAGGCTGATGTGAGCTCTTCCTCTTCAAACATTTTGCAATTACCTTGAATTAACTATCTTTAGCTAACAACTGTTTTTAATTGCTGTAAAAGCTCACAGTGGCAAGTGGCTTTGTGGAAAGTCTCAGAGTGGCAAGAATTTAAGATCAACTTACCCAAATAAACAGAAATCAATGACCAGTCATAAACAAGCAAGAAAACTAAAGACAAACTGATGCGACTGAGAATTAGCTATGCCACCTATCCCAAAGAGGCAGGTTCATCAGTGATAATTTAATGAGGAAATGTTGCCATGGGAGTCACCAGGTGGTGCTATTAAAAACGCTGATTTTACTAGAGAAATTACATCCATTCTTTGAACAGATACTGTCTTGTTAAGCTCCCTCTCTGATTTAGATATAATCTTGGAGTAGGATTATACTAGGAAGAAGTAGTCTTAATACTTCTACCAGATTTCCTGAGAGAGGCTTCCTCATGTTGTGCTTCTGAGCACCCCCAATCCTAGAGTGAATTTGTAGGAAGCCTTGTTTACCTTAAACTAAGAAAATACACAGATTTTGTCTCTACCATGCAGAAGATTGACTTAGGGAGCCCAAGCTACAGGATAAAACTGAGGAACAAGATGAAGCCCAGGATATGTCCTGGACCCAGGAAACAGCAAACTATTTCCACCAGGTTAACAGAATTACCTGATTAATTCTGAGGCTTTCTTCTTCATGTGGGGTTCCTTTGTAGAATATGTATACTTGATGGCTATTTCACAGAAGAGAGACCATTTCTTGAGATATGGGGTAAGAATTTTTTCTCTTACAAGAGGCCTTTACTTTTTCAGTTCTTATCACAAGCAGCCTAATCATCATCTTCACTGAAGAAAACACAAAATTGAGGCCTACATGGAGCTACAACTTTTATTAGTTCAATATTGTGAGTCATGGTGTGCCTAAAAAAATTACCGTAGAAGCTAGCAAAGGCATGAAAGGCCTTTATCTCTGTCCAATTAGGATACTTTGAAACAACTTTCTCCGATTTTCTTTCTACTCCCTAGAAATAAAACCTCAAACAATTGCAGTGGTACGAAAGTGACATTTGGATCCAGGATCATGGAAATTCTTCTTTGGTATCTTCCGTGGTTAATTTAATGTACATGACACCACTTAAAAAAAATCCTAAAGAATTCGATCACCTTAGCAAACTGAAGAAATGTTTCAGCAGAGAAAGGTAAAATGCAGAATCTCTTCCAGCAGATCCCTATACATATATATATATATATATTCATTGCTGTTATTTGAAAAGTGAAGAAAAGTATTTCCTAAAGGAACATTCATATGAATTTTATATGGGCAATTCATTTACACACTCCGTTGATTCTGGGTAGGATACTATTATTTTTGTGCTGGGTAGAACGAGGTCTACTTTAAGCCAGTTCTCAAACAGTTTGATTTTCTTCAAAGCTAGAGCAATCTTGCTGGCAGAGAACTTAGTCTTCAAAAGATGTCAAGATAAAACCAGCAAGAAGGAAGAGTAAAATATCCTATGAGTATAGCATGTGCCTCTCTATGTTCCATCTTTGAAATACTTGTATCGTGCTAGCAACCACAGACTCTGTTCCAGAAAACAGAAAATATGAGTTCTTACCCCAGATTCTACTAGCAGCATAAAAAAAAGAAAAGAGCAAAATGCCTGTTCTCTGTTACTAGGAAGTTTGTAAAAGAATTTTTAAAAGTGCATCACAGAATAAGCCAATTCAGATTCAATTAGCAAATGCCAACCCCCTCACAGCAGTTAGATTACTCCCATGTAAAGTACTACAGGATCTTTCAAGACTTCATATGAAAGGTCAAAGATTTAACTGCACATTCTCTAGACGTAAATGTGCAGTATAAAAAGGTAGAAGGAAAAATGCAACTTTTCCCACCCAGCATCCAAATCCTTTTGTTAACCCATAACATCACAACATTTCAAGTCTGGTATTGGTTGGCCCCAACTGGAAATATTTACAGCTCCTGAAAAACATCATATTTGCAAGAACCCCCATTTTGTATCATTAAAGATCCTAGCACAGAGTTACATCTGTGCTTATGTTGTCTCAGCCAGGCTTCCAAGCATAACCTTTCTGCCTTGGCCAGTGGCACTGTCATTTCCCATCTTATACCAACAACAGGACTCTGGGGCTGCTTCAGATTTAGGAAACTCCAGATCAGCCTAAAAGCCCTCTGGATTGGAAGGAAAGTTTTTTTTTTTTAATTATTTTTTAATTTTAAATTTTATTACAACTAGACAAGGGAACAAAGATTAAAAAAAACTAATTTGTTTCCTAAGATTTTTTTTTTTTTTAACCTTACACCACTCCCTGTCTTGTTACATGCAGTCTCCCCCACCTGCTCACTACTAGCATTTAATTAATGTACTTTATAGTTTGCTGCTTGCACTTCTCAGCAAGTCATGGTTTTGCTTTAAACCTCTGCTGACTCACCTCTCTGCAGCCTCTCTTTCACGCCAACAGTAGCTCTCTTCTTTCCAGTTAATCTCATTTAGGCCAATTTCAACATAGCTACATTGAGAAGTCAGACTGCTAAGCAGATCCAAACAACAGGTGTCATTAAAACCACACATGAATTACTGCCTCCAGCAATAACTGCTTCAGAAAATGGTAGGTCATCTTCATTTTTATATTATGCCAAAGCAAACTTTCAGCCCACTTCTTCAGTGATTTTTAAAAGAACAAAAGATCTATAGACAACAAACACAAGACTAAATCATAAGAATTAATTTCCAAGTGATCAGTGGGGAGTTAGAACAACACTTTCCGTAGAGAAAAGTGCTTGGGAAAACACGTCGTTTACAAAATCTTTTCTAGCAGATCAATTTTAAGAGCAAAGTCTAGTGATAGCCTTCTGCAGGAACAACTGTTGTCCTACCTCCTACCTGATAATAAATACCTTCAGATGGCAGTAGAAGAGCCTGAAGGGCCAATATTGAAGATCCCCAAATCCTGAAAATAAAAAAGGAAGTTGCTCTCTCCTTGGCTGAAAACATCCAAGCCACAAATGGAACACAATAAGCTAGCCCCCAGCTGGGGGCTGTCCCTAACTGGGGAGCTGTAAGTCTTTTTCAGTGGTTATATTCTGCAAGAAAACAAGAACAGCCCTTCATGGCAAAGTACTGAAGCAACACATTGCTCTCCTTGTACTCTTTACAATTCTGGTTCACTGCCAAATCACTTTCACAGGATTGCACAGTCTAGGCTTCTGACTACACTGAAATAACAGGGGTAATTAAGTACCTGGGTATTATCCTGTGCTTTCAGCCCCATATATGGTCCACAGAATAAAGTCAAAGCCACTAAACTTTACAAGAGGTGTNGGCTGCCTGCCAGGTTAAACAACGTCATGTGGAAATATTGATCAAGCGGTGACGCTTGCTAGTGCATACCCAGAGTTTAAAAGAAATACATATCACAAATGTATGAATTCTTATGTTCATGTCATGTTAAACAGATGTTTCTTAAGTCCAGATACACATAATTGCTAATGAAAATCCCCCCAGGGATGGGGGAAATAAAAAATCCAAACACTAGCCAAACCACAAAGGCTACCATCTCTCTCCATCCTAAGGGAAAGCACATCCCACAAGCTCTATAACCTAGAATGCTGATTTTAATACTACTCTTGAGGATAATGAATAGCAAAAAGCACTTAAATACCTTTTGAAGCCTTCATGTGTAACACTTACCATAAAGTGTAGTACATAGTGTTGTATACATACTGTTTTCCTTCCATTTTAAACAAAATTAATCCCCAAGCTTCTCTTAAGAGAATCTCAATGCAATTATCAATCATGCTTATATGCGCATGAGTTTCAAAGCTGTCATTACATGTGCCAATTTCAAGTATTGATCTAACACTTCATATAGCCTACTCTGGCATTTAGCTCAGTTTTCAATCCCTCCTGGAAACTGAATGAAGAATCTCTCTTTGCTATGACTTTAGAGCATACAACATAGGATCCAATATTTAAACTCACATGGCAATAAAAACAAAAGCCCTCTTAAGCTTTCTTTGTGTTGGTAGAGCCACATTCAGATGCTGGGAATCCTGGGCATAAGTGCAGATGGCAACTGCAGCTCTGTTTATTTTTCTCTTAAACCACACTATGAACAAAGACAGTCACTCCATGTTCTCCATCCACCTACCTTCTCTGTAGTTCTCCAAAACGCATTAGTATGCAGTTTAAGTATTGATTCTGCAAGGTTTCTGAAATTCATGTTACTTCAGGCAACTGGGGGGCAGGGAGAACACACCACACAACCAAACAACCCAGAAAACAAGTCAGTGATCACTGTTTCCTTCTCTCTTCCTTCTAATTAAACCGTCAAAATGAATAGTCCCAAAGAAACCAAACTCGAGAAGTGTTCCATCAAACTCAAGAAGTGTTCCATCAAACCCCACAAAAATCTTGCCAAGCTGTGAACAACTATCCATAATACACTCCTCAAAGAAGCTCCTGAAGGACAGGGGGGAATGGAGAAATAAGGATCCTGGAGAAAGAACGCATTCAAACATAAGGCAGGATATTAATTTGACCAAGAGCGTTATGAAGCAATTCAGAATCTCTCCTCTCTACTTGCTCCCCCAAAATATAAGAAATAAGGTCACAGTGGCCAACATTAAAAGTAAAAAGGGGGGTGCATGTCAGGCTTCCTGATATTATGACTGCTTCCTAAACTCTCCTCAACTCAAAATCCTTCTTGTGCCATAGGAGTCCTTTAAGGCAGACACTCAGCAAGGCACTTACACACCTCTTTAAATTAACGTGGGGGGTGGGGGGGAAGCAGTTATCAGCATCAAACACACTATTTGTGAATCTGTCATAGAGTGAGCCTCCTGATATCAGTTTTTTGATTTAGGAATATGAATCCCAAGGATTAGGACAGAGTGTCTGTTTCCTAAGCAGTTTGTTTCAAGAGATTAAATACAATGAGTCACAAAACACACTTACTCTTTTCCTTCAGAAAACTTACTCTTTTCTTTCAGACAAACTTAACTCCAAGTAGTCTATCTGTACAAAAAGACTCAATACAGTTGCGTTCTCTTCTAACACCAGAGAAACATGTTGCGACTGAATCTTTACCACAAGTTGATAGGTATTAGAAATTTGACTTCTCCAGAAGACACAAAATAAATTGTCAGGGTACACTGAAGAACTAAAGTTTAACAAACAAAAAATTTAAGAAAAACAAACAAACCTAATTTTACCCACAGTCAGATGATGGCAACCTGAATACTCATAGGTGGTTTTCTACTCCACAGAAAAAAAAAGAAGAGGAAATGGCACGTCAATACTGGCACATATACAATAGGTTCATTTCCATACAACTTATTTTATGCCTCAATTATGATACCAAGAAATATTCACATTGGAACAACTCCACCCCTGCTGAAACCACTGTTAACCACTGTGTATCTGCAGCATTTAGCCTGTCACTTAAGAAATTGCCTTTGCTAAGGAGTGTTAGATGTATGCAGAAGTCGTGATAATCAAGTTACTGAAATTGAATACTCTTTTCTACCAGTAAACGCAAAAAGACAATTGAGTTTCCAAGCAACGATTCTGCTACTGAGACTCACAGATGCTAGAGCAGGAGGGAAGAGAAATTGCAAGATTCAACAGATGGTGACAGAAAGCCCCTACTTAACCAGCCATAAACTGTATTTTCTTCTGTAAAGGTAAAGCAGAGCTGGAGCTCTATTTTATATATCATCCAAGAATCTGTTTTTTGGGATTTGCTTGTTGGTTCAGTTTAACCTTTTGGAGGTGTGCTTTAGTTCACTGCAGAGATGCTCCCAAACCAATGTCCTTTCTCTTTGTGGGACAGCCTTCATCTGGACAGAAGTACCAGTAGCTCCCTGACATGACCTACCTTACCAAAGGAATATAGCTAAAAGGGATGGGGTACTCCATTATTCACATTGAGCTTTTCTAGTGTACTCGTGGGCTGGTGGCATGATCTCTTTGAGATGCAGCTCTCTGTGAGGTCTTTTAAACCCTTCTGTTCCACTAGACCTGCCAACAATGCACAACCTGACTCCACAGCTCAGTCCAACCACCTTAGTTGCTTCATCCTCCTGCTTCTGTGAGGCTACAGGGTTTCTCCTGCAGAAGCAGCTATTCTCCCCAGTCTCCAAGGTTATCTACAGCTTCTGTGTGAAACACCCCGACACTAGCAATCTTCCTGTACGGTCAGTGTTCAACTCAGGCACTGTGCACAACTGCTCCTCCTTAGGCAGCTAGCAACTCTCTCTCATACTAAGCATGCTCTTTGACAAACTCTCGCTTTCTCTGGTACTTTTCAAGTAGAAAGCCTGATCTGAAAGAGCATCCTTCTTTGGATGCTCTTATTTCACAACAAACAAGTGTTTCTTGTGTGGCTCTTTTAAGTCTCTGTTTTGCACACTCTGCCATTTGCATCTAAAACCTGTCCCTGTTGAATTGGGGACACACGGTCAGGAGCGCAGGCTTTCCGTACTTCAGCTCAGCCCAGTCACAGGCTATGTAGGTGGATGGAAATCCAGGGTAAGATTGCAAATGCTGCTTTTACTCTAATGCTAAAAAGAGCACAGAGGGAGTTTCCTCTGTCCAATAGATTGAAAAAGGAAACAGGATACATAGTCAGAAGACGGAGGGTTTGCTTTATAACATACTCCACCTACACAGCTTTGAAAGGTTGATAAGCACTGTAAGTAATCACAGTCTCCTGGGGAAGGGGGGAAGAGAGGTAGCCCTCCTTCCCAAAAATTCTTCCCTTCTCTGAAGAGATAAAATTCATCTTAAGGTTGAGTACTCTTAACCTTTTAAGCAAGAGACTGAAATCAACAATAGGTCGTTGATCATGTGGACCAAGATACCAGAGAATACTCAAACTAGTTTAACGGTCTCTCAGCCAGCTAGAGTGAACATTTGTATGCAGAGTTTTGCTGTGAGAAAGCAATAATTCTCTACTAACTATCAGGTGATGCTGATTACTTTTTTAACCAAAAGGCAATTCTCTCATTTTGAAACGATGTAGTAAAGATTAGCTTATTCTTATGGATTAACATTAAAGCAACCACTGCTGATATGAATGATCTCCCAAACACAGGGCTTTTGCAGTAGGATGGATGTAGCATATACACTCTTTCTACAGCCTAGGTACTGCAAAAAAATCAGTCACAAACACTGCATTCCATTATTTCACATGAGAGGTATAAGAGATATACCAGTATCTCTTAAGATCTCCTTCTCCCCTCCCATTTTACACTTTCTCTACACTTTTTGAATGAAACTGGAAGTTGTAACAGAGCTGAAGGGGTATGCAAAGGACCTTGAGTCAGACCTCGCAACAGGAACTATGTGGACACAAATATACAGTCCTTACCTCTGGAGATTACAGTTTCAGACCTCAGTTTTGCCTCACACCTATGCAGACTCTTCCTCCTCAAAAAAAATCAATAGGAGAACACAATGCAGAGACTAAGACAATAAGCCTGCAAATTATTCACAGTAAATAAGGTGGGACGAGGGTTAATTTTTCCTTTAGTTTTCTTCCCCACACTCCCACCTTTTCCTATTTTAGAGAGGAAAAAGACCTTGACAGGATGAAACAATTGTTAACCCCCTCCAAATTTTAACTTTTCTCTGTTTTGGAATAAAGGAAGCAGTGTTAGTTTAAAACTAGACTAAAAGATGGTGGGAAAGAAGGCACATACTGTAACTCTGCTCACAGCACAGTAAACTAAACAGAATTTGAATTCTCCGCCTTTGAAACACGAAGTAACTATAAATCCCACTAAGAGAAGGCCATTTGCTGACAGAGATTGTAGATAGCAGGTGTTAAATTACCTCCTGTCCATTGTCTCATGAATACAAATGTATTGAGAATTACCTTCCAAAAAATAATAATCCAATAAAAGAACAGAGATCAAATTGACTCACTGGGGAATGATGTAAACTAGCCAAGATAACGTTTCACAGATCATAGCTGTTTCCAGACAGACTGGCTAGAGGATGTTTGCCCAGGACATCTTTCACATTAATTAACCTACAGCTAATACAAGACTCATTTTTATAAACAGCATATTTAGATAAGCATGTTAAAAAAAAAAAAAAAACCAAAAAAAACCAAACAAAAAACCAAAAGAACCACAAAACCAAAAACACACAGAGGATTCCCTACAAATGAACAGATAATACCAGTTTATTACTCATTGTGTGCAATTACAGAGGAAATAAGATCCCAGTATGTTCTTACTGCACATACACAAAAATCCTAAAAAAACGTTTGATAAACCCACTTCTACAGATAGGGAGAAAAGACAGTATATCAAATACATCCACAATGTACTTGTCACCATATGACAATTAATTTTTTGCTAAATGGTTAACATTGTGATAATCCACCTTTCAGGTTCTCACTCATTCTGATAACATAGCCCACACTACCACCCTAATCAATACAACATATATGATGCCTAAACCAGATAATTGTATGGATAAGCTCCTATTCCCACTTGCGGAGAAAAGTGCTGCAGCTAGGTGGCTATAAATTGTAATGCACAGGTATAACCCATCACAGAGAAAGCTACATCTGAAGAGTGACAATAAAAGGACATCCATCAAGGATTGGGGTGGTTTATTTTTGAAAGGAGTAGGTGGGGAAGAGAAGGCAATTGGAGAAAGCAGCTGTTTTTATAAACACATGCAAGTTATTCCTGCAATGCCCTTCAGTACGAGATTATGAACAAGAACCTCTTTTCTATGAAGGAGGCAGTGCCTGATGTCTCCCTGGTTACATTGCACAGTGCCTCTCATTACTGTTTCAGCACATCCTAACTTTTTACCCCTACAGAGATATAGGAATCTTTACTGAAACTAGTCACGCATTTCTGCAATATCATTTTTTAATCTTGCATCCAATAAATATTGTTTTTGTTAGTGTCACTGGCCGAGTGGCATTTGGTAAACAATGAATACTACCGCATAGTTTTCTCATCAATCAAGCCATATAAAAGGCCAATCCAGCAATTTAATCTCCTTTTTCTGCAAGCTGTCTAAACACAATGTTTTTTAACAAGACAGTTTTGTTCAAAGAGTACATGCTCCACCCAAGAGTTGTCATTAATTTGAAAAATTACGTGCATGATTCCCAGTCCCTGGGAAACACGAAGCTATCTTACAACTGTTCTTCAGAACCGAATTTCTTTTAAACAGAGTTGGAATAATCACTGACACAATAGATGTCAAAGCAGAAAAATAAAATTTAAGATCCATCAAATGATTTCTTAAATAGTTCCTGGTTTCTTAAAGGTTTTCTTTGATTGCTGGTTTTGTTTTTTGAGACATGTCCAGATTCTAATTTGAAATTTAAACAGAGGTCGAACAACTCAAAATTAATTACTTGGTCACATCTATTACAAAAGCATGGTGTTTTAAAAACAAAACAAACAAACAAACAAGCATGCATTTTTTCCTGCCCTTTCCTAAAGCAGAAGGAAATTCCAGGTATTGGAACCACATACAGATTATTTTTATGCACACAGGGTCAATAGCCTGTTCAATGTCTTTCAGTGACCACAGCATTTTCTACCAACACTGGACTTCTCTATTCAAACATAGCGTGGTACACTGTTGTGCATATATCCCAGGTCTGCCCTGTCGGACAAAGGCACTCCTAGGTCTAGAGCAGGGAAGTCAGCCCAGAGCAGACTGGAAAGGAGAAGACCATTACAGAAACCTGGGACAACCTTCCAGCAGGAGCAGAGAGGGCAAAGACCCAGCCTAACACATTCTAAAATGGAGTCTCAGTTTATTACAAGCACTGTATTACACAGCTGCTGAAATTCAACAGCCTCTTCAGTCCCATAGTCCAAAAAGATATTTCTCTCCACAGATTATATCACAAACTCACTAGGTCTTCAGACCAAGAAGTTTTGTAAACTGACTTCAGTTTTTAATTCTGTCTCAAGCTCAAGTTGATCTTCACTGCAGTGTCATCACCCTCTTGGTAAAGATGGCTAGTAATCTGCAAAAGACCACTGAACAGCTGGTCAGTAGTGATGAGTTCTGCTGGATTCAAACTGATGGTCTGCTGTGGAAGTAAAAATCTCTCTACTATTTTACTAATCCTTCAAGCAACCCAGTGTGCCTATTCCCTTATCTCCTACCCCTTGCAGTAAAGAGAAGTTAGGCAAGGACAGGCTGAAGCTTTGGTCCAGGAAAGTTCCCTCTGAAGTTATACATCATTCATGCATTATGTAGAAATTCCTTTTCATTTGACTTGTAAAAATCAAACTCTCTCCTGACCTGAAAATGTGAGCATGAGACCTTTTGAATTTTTCATCATGGAAACCCACTGTAACAAATTAACATTTTAATCTATTTACCTTTTCAAGCAAATTTTAAAATGTCAAGTATTTTACACAAAATGTACTGCCACGCAGAACATTTCCATCCAACAATGCTGGAGCGCTTTTCAGAATTATTCAAAATAAACAATCCATTAGTGAGAATGGCGTAATTTCCTAAGGTCTTAACTAACTAGACAGTGAGTGCCAAGGCTGAATTGCCATTTAGCAAAACAGAAAAGTTTAATTTCAAACTTTAATTTTATCTATGTTTGGGTCAAAAAGAAATTTAAGAGGAGCATAAGTCCCCTGCATACACAAGAAATTTTTTCAAACAATTCTGTTCATAACAGCAGAAGATCAAGTGGCTGTTTTGACTTAATTTTCACTGTTTTTCAGGGTATGGATGCAGAAATTTAGGAATGCAGAGAGAGGGGGGGAAAAAAAGCCCCAAACAAACAACAAAAAACCCAATGAAAACAAAAAAAGAAAAATCCTATTCACTCTCATCCCTTTGCAAATCCAAAAGTGGAGAATGAAGGTGAAAAAGATGGCCTAGAAGCAGCCAGGAGAAGCATTGTTCTATGCTACCTGGGACGCCATTGCTTCTCTATCATCTGGGAATATTCCCCATGGTGACAGGCCAATCACAGGTAACCCCACTTAGGCTCCACATAAATACTTCAATTCTCCCGGCTGCCCTTTGTTTCTTGCACTGAAACATACCAGAAGAAGAGACATCCTTGGTGAAAGAAGAAATAGGAATTACTGTGCTAAGAGACAAGACTTCGAAATCTGGTACCCATGTGCACAGTGGATAATTAGTCTCAGTCAGACAGAACTCACTACCAGTAGTCAGCACTTCAGTAATCTAGGGCTCACTTCCCTGAAAAACTAATGATACAGTGATGAACACCAACCTGAGCCAAAGACCAGAGCAGTACTGTGAGAGCAATACTGTGATCCCAAACCCCAAAAGCCTCTACTCTCAACCGCAGGGTGAAGAAACCTCCTCACAGCCACCATATTCACATGCTCTCCAGTCAGTTTCACAACCAATGTTGTGCAAGGAGATACACTGGGTAAGGAGATAAACTGAAATGAGATGCAAGAAATATTAAAGATTGTAGAGAAAGGAAAAAAAGAAAAGAGAAAAAAAGAACCTTAGAGCAAAGACTTCTGAACTTAGAAGGAAATCATACAGAAGGTCCAGTTTTATTTAAACAATAAAAAAAATTTTGCTGAGTGTAATTCCTAATGACAAATACAACTTTTGGTTTTCATTTTAAAAAAACTCATGTCTCAGCTAAAAAAGAGATCCAGAAAAAAAATTATGTTTGCTCCAGCTGGAAGGTGGGAAATGATAACAGTGGATTTCAAGTATGACAGTCTAGGTGCCTATGAGTCCTCTCATGTAAATACTCGTAACAGTTGATGGGCTTTTGTGGCGCTACCAGTTATTTCATCAAACTCCTCTTCAGAGCCAGGAGGTGAAATAATTAATCTTCACATTACATGCAAAAATGCCATTGTTCTTTCTTCAGATCCTATCCCATACCTCAATCCCCCCTAATTCAAACAGGAAAAACACTCAAATAATCAAGCGTGATTCATATTCTCAATTCGAGGAAAACCTCCAATCCAGGTAATTCTGTGACTAAGTTAGCCATCTTAATTGGGATGGCATTTGGCCTGCATATTACACTTGCTTCAGGACAGTGCTTCTCTTCAAGACATTTTCATCAGCACTTTGGGTTTCAGAATTGAGAATATCTACACAAAGTACTGCAAAACAGCTGCCCAATCTGTTTTCTGTTTCAACCTATGCTCAGGAGCTGAGAAAATTACTTTCAATCAACCTTTAAGAGGATGAAAATTTAACAATTCACATGTACTTCCCAGAGTCTGCAGGTACGAATCCTGAATTGGTGTTTTTTAACAGCTTCTGAAATAAGGAAGATTTCTTTCCTCCCACAAGGAGAAAGAGGGGGAAGGAATGAAAATCTAGCTTACTTGTTCATTATTCTACATTTTAAAGCCTCATTAGCAATTATCTCAACCTTACTGAAAAAATGAAGTTTTAAGGCATTTATTGAATTAACCTTCTGAGAGACTAGGTCTGTACCAGCATTCAGCATAGTATCCTTCTGGCTGTCTCTTGCACTTTGTAAGTTTAGAGAGCTATTTTATGCTCATCGGTATTCAGTATAAAATTACTTTTTCTAAGTGGCAACTCTTTTTAATGATGGGAGGAAG
>VZTQ01008162.1:191488-204149 GCA_013400755.1 Pelecanoides urinatrix | reverse complement strand
CTCTATCCCAGCCAAATCCAGGAGAAGGTGAAAGCAGTTTTAGAAGGCAATCTGAGGAAAAGAATTCTCCTTATTCTTTGCTTACAACAGTGTTTGTGGTGGAAGTAGGATGTATCAGATTGGTTATGGCACTTCCAAATAAGTAGTAGCCTTAGCATATCACTGTAGTACTTACACCATTTCTATCTCTGTGTGTGTGAGCTGTTTCTTTGCTTCCATTTTAGTATTTTGGGTTCAGCAAGTGGTTTCTACTCTTGCAGGAGCAATGTACTGGTAGGTATCATTCAGTACAAGCTGGTTCTTTCCAAAGAAGCACCTGCCTGTACTTCTGGACAGAAGTTACTCAACTAGGAAGTCAAGTGACCTCTGTCAGAGGGAAAACTGCTTTCTTCAACACTTCTGATTTTGTTCCTATTGACTGGCGTGAGCAATGGATGTTTGTGTGTTCCCATCTTTGATCTACTCTGTCAGGAATAGATCATAGAAACAGGTCCTTTTTATCCAGAGGAAAGGAAACCTCTTGGACCATGGTGAAAATGCTATAGAATAAATAGGGCCCAGGACTTCATGGGTCTTAAAATTGTTATCACGATCCAAAGTGATAATACGGGTTGTGAATGAGGCAGTTCCCTGAAATTTACTGATTCAGAACTAGAGTATGGGCTTGAAAACGTGTGAAATTTAGGCAAAATTATTATTGAAGATTAAAGCACTAGATCTCAACTTCTGGCTGTCTTAGTTTCTTGTTCATGATATATATGAAGATATATACAGAATTAGCTACTGAAACCTGAGGATACAGAGCAGTTACCTGTATGTAGATTCTAATAGCATGTAGGTGATTGTTGAATGTAGTTCTCTGTGTCAGTGCTTGTGCGAGTTCAGACCAAAAACCCAGTGTAAAAATGTATCATGTCTATTAACCAAAAGTAGCAGCTTTTCTCATGGTTTTCCGAGAAAAAGTCTGTAAAAAGTCTGGAGGAGGGGGAGGAATCACAGCCTATTTCATTATGTTTGCAATTTCTAATTAGTTACTGGAAAAAAATTTCTCTGAAGATTCTTACATATGACAGCTTTGTTTCTTCCAAGTTACGTCACTTGGATTCAGCTGAGGTGAAGAGATCTTGCTGCTCCATTTTCTTAATTTTTGTTTTTTTGCTGGAGGTATATTTTAGTTCAATAGAAGGGCCGTTTATGTTGGAAAAGGTTTTCCTTTATAAAGATGGCAGGAAAGCTATTTCCATTGCGTTGGTGCTTTCTGAAGAGTACCAGAAATGTTTACTTGAAAGTTGGAGAAGATTGCTAACAGCTTTCTGACGATGAAGTTGTGCAACTGTCCTTTTTGGTTGCAGCAGGTATAAATTTAATACAAAATTACAGAGAATTAATCAAATTATAACTGTTAGAGGCTGCTAAATGTAGCAGAGAGCACGTTTCCTTTGCAGAGGTTTGCCTGTTGTTTGTGCAGTGGGTAAGCAGGGGAGGGTGAGTTGCTCCCTGGGCACCCAGACTTACATACTTAGCAGATGTGTTTTGCTGTGTTGACCTCCAGAAGCCTGTTGATATCAGTGAAGCAAGGGACCCTCATCTCTTTGGCTGTGTACTGCTATGACATAATGCCTATTGTTAATAAATCCCATAGCTTTTGTTTGTGCATACCCCAGGAGAAGAGGAGCAGTACAAAAAGCTGAGAGAAGGACTGTGATTGATGCCACGTTCGTAGCCTGTCTCTACAGCTACAACAGAGAACATGAGGTTTATTTTGATGTGTTGGGGTTTTTTATTCACTCCCCATGCCTCACCCTTTGTCAAAGATAGACAAGAAAAAGATGGATTGGATTGACTTTTTCCCTGCTCTAGTTGGCATTTCTCTTTTCTCCTCCATTTTGACATCTGTCTCAAATGATCTGCGTATGAGAAGCAAGCTGTCATTGCCTTGACCCACAAACTGCAGAGAAAATTCCCTGAAAAAGGGGGAAACACTCCCGTTATTTTTCAGCTTCTTGCAGAAGGCATTGCCCCCACTCTTTTTGTATGCTGCCCTTCTAGATTTACATTCAAGAAGTTGTTCTTCTTTGTGCTTCTCATTTCCATGTCAGATCTAATGCTTATGCTTCATAAGGAAATAGCAGTTAGTTTCATAAATGAACTTGTTCTTGAATGGCTGTACTGTGTTGGATCAAATGTCAGCATAGCCCAGTGTCCTGATCTTGGCAAAAATGCATAGAACATCATTATAGGTTTGGTGCAGCAGAAGTTCGATGACCTGGGTTCATATCTTGAAAGGTGTGTGCCTGGTAGGAAGAGCTGAAGGTTTCCTTGCATGGTTTAGCCTATGTCTACATCAGTAAGTGGTGTGGGGTAAAGGGAGCAGATCTACAGAGTATGAAGCACCTACGTGTTGGTGTTGAGGACTCAGTGTTCACCTTTTCGTGTGTTTTGGAGAGTTTATTTCATGCTTGCTATTGTCTGGTCCTGTGGACAGAATGCCAGTTAGTAGTTCGAGCACATCTGGTTTAATCTTGCCCAAAAGGAATTAAGTTAATATGCTCCACGGCAGTTCTGTCATATGAACCAAGGAGCAGTAAGTGGGGATGATCAGTGAATTTGCTTCAAAAGCACATTTCTAATCTGAACTAAAGCATTAATATAGAATCTGCCCTTAAGCATTTGAAATCACTATTCTTTTTTCTTTGAGACAGAGAGTGACTACTGTGATGGCAGAAGCAATATGTTGTTTAAAAAAGTCCCATTCGACTGCTGAGGCTCTTTACTTCTGTAATATGTGGGATGTTGCTCAGCCTCTAGACACTGCTTTGCTTACTGATTTTGCACACTTGAAGGAAAAAAGTATGAGAAGAAAATCTGCACAACCTTACTCTGCCACCTTCATAAAGATATGTTTCTTGCTTTTTAAGTTTAAGAATGATACAGAAAAATAAAAGAGTTGATTTCTTTAAGAAAAAACCAAAAGCAACAGAATTGCTTGCCTGTGGAATAACTTGCTCTCTGTCTTTAAAATCAGCCTACATGTCTGGATAGGTAAAATTAAGAAGATTCCTTCCTCAGGGTCTTAAAAATGAAGCAAGGTAGCAGAGCACTAGGGGAAAATACTGATCTATTCCAATGTATTTGTTCCAGACTAAAATGAGGTGATTTCTGTTAAAATTCCTTTACAACAAAAAACTAATTTACTTTTTTCCCAGCTATAAAGCTGGGAAATACCAGCTTTGGACAGCAAATGTTTTGGGGGGCAAGAGGCTTCTATAGCATAAAGGGTCCTTTTTGAGATGTAGGGAATGGATGCATTTATTATCAAGTTCTTTGTTAAAAGTAATTTTTAAAGATTTTTGTGCATCTACAGGATTGTGAATCTGTTCAGTGTTTAATTTCTGGCTTATTCTACAGAGGCAAATAGTTTAA
The DNA here is from genome assembly GCA_013400755.1 of Pelecanoides urinatrix. NCBI lineage: Eukaryota > Metazoa > Chordata > Aves > Procellariiformes > Procellariidae > Pelecanoides > Pelecanoides urinatrix. The sequence continues at coordinate 200,726 of VZTQ01008162.1, read as the reverse complement.
TCCTATTACCTCCACTTCAAAGTCGCATTCTAACCTTAAAATGACGTTTTCCTTCCATTCCTTCCTTCCTGTCTTCATTTCAAATGTTGGTAGACACAGATAACTGATAGTGAAAATCAGCTGCAGTATGTTCCACTTCTTTTCCAGCGTGTGAGGAGTGTGCTGGGATGCTGCTATTGCAGGATGATTGACCATTCCTCCTTCTTCAAAACACTGAATTGGCACGTTAATGTCAGCCTGTTCTTAGACCTCAGCAGGTACACCTACACTCTCAAGGGCTCTATAGGATAGCTTTTGTAGCCATTAATCTTTCTTATACCCACCGTACTCTGTGGATCTGATGGAATAACCAAGAATAACACCCTTGCCGGTTTAAGAGTGGTGTCACTAATACTGAAGTGGTAGCTGTGATTTATCAAGGCTAAGTAATTGTATTATAACCATATTGGAAACAGTACTGTTACCAAGCATTATAGAATACACTTATATTCTTTAAAGAACACCTAATCTGCACACAAATGTTGTCACTGAACTAAACTTTTCATCAAAAAACTAAATTATTTTACAAAGTTGCAGCTGTGTTTCTTATTTGTCTTGTTTCATGTTAAGTTGCAGCACCTCATAGTAAGGCAGTTTTTTAATAGGAAAATATAGTCTTAAATAGTGAGTGTCATGTTTAATCTGGCTCCTCAGGAAAGAAATAGGAATAATGTTCCCATTTCAATAAGCCTTCATAAAATTGTAAACATGAAAATATCACCTTATTTTCTAATTATAGACGTCCAACAGTTTATATTTCTACATTTATGGCTTTGTTTTTCATATTTATTCTTGTTACAACACTGAATATTTTCCATGTGATTAAGACTTGGAATTTTTATTTTGTAGCATTTTTATTAGATACTTAATAAAGCTTTTGGACTACATAATGAATATTTTAAAAGTAATCTGTGGCTGTATGAAATGCCTAGTGGCAAATGCTTAGTAATAAATACAACTTCTTATGGTTTTTTTTCTAATCTACATTTTAATTCATTACAAACTTTTGAAGAATTCAAGTTGCTAAAAATTTATTTTTAGTTCTGTTTAAAGGAAAATAAAAATGCAGAATCATGAGGAGTTTGATGCAACTGCAAACGTGTTAAGCCAGAGGGAAAGTCGGTTTTCGTGCAAAAGGCTTTTGAAGTTCTGGATCGATAGTTAACATGTACAAATTGTACCTGGGTTCAAGTAATGAAAAGGTAATACATGATCAAGCTTCATCAGTCAATTTAATAATAAAATAGGCAGCAGGTAAAAAAACTCAACAAAACCAAAATATCAAAGAACAAAAAAAACAAACAAAAAAACCCCAAACAAACAAAAACCCAAAGCTAACCAGCCTCCTAAAAAACCCCAACCCAAAACAACAACAACCTACAGCCACATCTTGGACGCCAGCCGTAGCGGTTCCCTTGCTGTTTAACTGCTGTTGGCATGTGGGGTTCAATCAAGTGCTTTGCATGGACCGGATTTGGGAGTAAAGCTGGGCTACGGGAATCATGTTCAAGGTGAATCTGATGTTATCACAGTGAAGTAGAAGGGTGTGTGTGGTCAGATGGACCCGATATAATTTAGCTGAGAGAAAGGTAATTTATTATACTATAGATTTGACTACATGTGATCTGATGATATTGCTAAAGGGCAGAACTGCCAGGTGAGCATGTGCTATTAAGGTTTGTTTAGGCTGTGAACGGGTGATAGCTCCATCGTTACTGCTATGCATCCCTGTATATCTCACATATAGTTGTGTAAGGGCTCAGGTTCTGTGGAAATATTAAAGTTGCCATTCTGCAAAATAATATAAATATTGCATACATATTGGAATTAAGTACTAAAGAGCACAGTCTGTACAACGGGATAAAGATCTCCGGAATACGTTTGTTTTACTTTGCAGCTTCGTTAAGCAATCAATTCTGCTTCTGTTGAAGATTGGAGAGCAGCAGCTGACTAAGGCCTTAGTCATGGAAGCTGTTGGAGTTGCTTTTAATGGGAATACACTTTTTATAATTTTTTTAAGTGCGCTGTTGAATAATTACAACTTCGAACACATCTGCCTAAGCCATACTTATGTATGGTTTGTTAAAATATCTTATTTTTAAGTTCTATTAGATTACTGCAAAGGGAGGAAAAAAATCTTGTGTGCTAACATGCAAAAGTTTCACTGTCCTGCCAGTAAAATTACATATTTGCCAAGCAAAATAAATCTAATTTCAAAGGAATGTTGAAGGATAAAAAAAGATTTTTAGAATAGCTAACTCTTAGTTTTTGCAAGTGAATCTTGCGTTATGAACAAGTGAGTATGAACTTGTTAAGCTATCATCTGCAACTCCTGGAATTATGGGGGTTCCGGATCTTGCCCCAGGTATCCCACTGTAATTAGAAAGTAGCTTAAACCTTCATCGAGAGGGACAAGCTTCTTCAGTGTTACTGTGCAATAATGGAATAACTTGGTTACTGCAGAGTACTTGAAGTACTGCAGCTTCATACCTCACTTACTCCAATATCATTCATCCACCGTTCCTCAAAAAAATCCTGAGGCCATTCTGGGCATTGTGTCTTGCCTTGGTTCAACAATATTTCAAAGCATCTTGTATTTTTCTGCAATTAAAGCATTTCATCATGAGAACCCACACTTCTTTTCTTTGATTCTGCCCTGAGTTATTTTCAAGACTATTTGCAGTTTAATTAACTTCTTTGCATCTTGGTCACTTAGTCTGTAAAATGCAATATTAGTTCATAAGCACCGTGGAGGTGGTCAGATAGTATCATAGTGTCATTACCACTGTCATTCATCTGAGCTTTAGTTATATTCTGCCTCACCCTGCTCTATCTTTGTAAATGCCGCAGGTGGAGCTTCTGGGAGTAGGTAGGAGTCTGTGCAACTTCTGTGTTGTTGTAGGGTCTCCTTAATTATTCTATAAAACAAGAGCCAAAGCCTTAATACTTGGAGGTCTTTTTTAAGATTGTAAAATAACAACAGAGATATCTTCAGCATGTCTGGCACAGCTGTTTATATTCCTTGAGTTTAAGTGACTCTCTCTTAAGAAGTAATATAGGATTGAATGTTTAGGTAGGTTTCATTGCAAAACTGAAGATGAATTTGTGTGCGAAGAAGTTTTACATTTTTTATCTATTATCTTGTCTTTGTCTATAAACCTGCATTGAGATTTTTCGGATCAATCCAAAGAGAGGAGTCTTGTTCATTCTTATGGAAATCATTCTGAAAACACATATCCTACAGCAGTGCTATTCATTCTTCAGGTATTGATATCTAGCTTTTGGAAAAGGTGTAGGCTGGATTAGCTTATACTGTATGGTTTAACGAATAATATATTCTTTTAGTTTTCTTTATTGAGAAACAGGAAATGTATGCAATTACTTTGTTATATTGTTGTTGAATATAATACCATCATGCTTGTATTTATTGACTGTAAATCAGGAGTGAGCGGTTTAAATTTGCATTGTAGCATGTGGCGTATGCAGTTGCAGAAACAAAGATAAGAAATGTTAATTTCTGAAGCTGCAATAAAGCGATGAAGAAGATATTTCCGTAGGATTGATCTCCAGGTGAATTCTTCCACGATTTTATTCATGAAATCCCTTTCTAATGCCAGGTAATTTGGTCAGTAATCTAGAACAGAAACAAGTGGCTGCTCATTATACTTGCTTTATATTGCAAATACATCTGTTCACATTATCTCAAAGGATCACAATTGAAATGAGCTTCATGGGTGAATATTACCTAAAAAAAGTGACAAATAACATTGCATGTTTATAATGGTGAACTATACTCAAGATGTGGACTATCCTCTAAAACTATTGGTTGTACAAATAATTTTGTTGGTCAGCACCTTGAACGTGTTAAGGGACCACTCGTGGGAGTGCTGTGTGAGTTTGCATTAGCTGGAAGGGAAGAAGAAAGTGCAGCATCTTGCACCCCCAGCATGTCTCCAGTACCACAGGCTGAGAGGAATGAGGTGGGCTCCCACTCTGGTGTGCTCATCACCTCTTGTCTTTGATCCATATATACCATAAAATAAAATTTTTATTTCTCTGCCATCTACTTGTTCTCTGTTATTTGGGGGAAAAAAATAATTGAAAGATGACAGTACATTCGACTATCAGAGTAGAGGCACTGTATTCCAGATTTCGTCCGTAGATGGAGTAAGTGTGGCTTGCAATTTTCTGTTTACTCGGGGGTATCCAAGTAGACAGATGCCCCCTAGTCAGACGTGTAGTTGTGGGCAGCTCTGTGTTTGTCCCCAAAGCAACTCTGCATAGCTTCTTTCTCTCCCACAATATGTCCTTTACATATACAGTTATATAAAGTAGCTTCTGAAATATTTTTAATTGCTTTTGATAGTTATAACTTGGACACTACTGAGAGCACAATTTTCAGTTTATCAGGAATAAATTCAATTTAATTTTCTTAACATCTTTCAAAAATGTTGAAGTGACTTTTAACTCTGGACTTTGTGGTCTTTATGTCAGTATTCATTCCTAGGTTTATTTTGTTTTAAATAATTTGTATACATACCTTAGGAATATAATTTGTTGTCTACATATGAAGAACAAATTTATAATTCTCTGGACACTTTGCAAATCTATTGGTGAAGCTTAGGCTTGAAGTAGTTACAGTCTAATTAAATATATATATATGTATATACACACACATTGTTTGGATTGTGCATTACTGTTGCATATCTTACTTATAAAGCATTATGCCCTATTTAATTTTATGATTTGCAACTTTCTTGGCTGCCAAGACGCTATTTGAAAAATCTTTAGGGAAGAGGCTGTAAATGTGTCATTACAAAACAAATCACAGGCTCTCACCCCCTCAAGGCTTCAGCTGAAAGGAGCAAGGACTTTTAAGATGGTTCTTTGTAAAATAAATTTATCTATGACAGTAAAATATAACAACTTTGATTACTTGGAGGTTAGAAAAAATACTTTCTTTTTTAATCTGCCTATTACATGAGCCACAGTTTCAGAAAGAGAAGGACACGCTACTGAAGATTTTTCTTTTTATGGTAAGTACTATAGTGGCAGATGCTGAAGCTAGAACTGGAGATGCTCTGAAGCTTAAAAAGCAGAGTCTCCACAATGTAAGCACAAGACATACGCCCTTTAGGTAGAATTGTAAGAGTCATTCTCCTCAATGTAGTGGGTACAGAAAGGTGTACATATTGCTAAGCTCCTTTGTAGAGGCATAAAAGCTGAGAGGCAGCCTTACTGATTTTTTTTTTTTTTTTTGTGTTTCTGTAATTCAGATGTATGTACAAACCTCAAATAAATCAAGGCAGGATAAAGGCCTGGATGTCGTAATATAAGCAGTAAATGTGCTATTGCCAGGTTTTTCCACAAGAGGAAGATGCAGTTGCAATGTTTACTATAGAAGATACCAAGAATGAAATAAAATGTTCACTTGTGTTAAAAGAACAACTTTTCTTATATGATTTTTACAATTTTTTTTTTACACTACTTGTATTTCATTCATAGATTTTCAGTCCATCCTTAGCATTATGTACAAGATGCTAAATCTGTAAAGCGAGGATTTGTGGATCTCCAGGTGCTTAGCATGCTGAGTATGAGAGTGCTTCTAAAAATAAATGGTTTACTTCAGTTCTGCATCTGAATGCTTAGAGCCATTGCTTGCTTGGTTTTTCCTCATAACTCCTGCTGCCTGTCTGAAAACGAATGAAAAATAAGTTATTTCACATTTTCATCATACATAATTTGAACAGAATACTTCTATTTAAAGGTGATGTTTTATTACTCTTGAGAATTAAGTTGTCAATCAGATACCTGTCTGTTTCCTTTGTGAGGACATCAGATAACCAAAAAAGCACAACTACTGTATTTCTTTGATACAGAAATGTATGTGTATATTTCTTGATTAGAAAAATTGCTAATTCTCTTAATTTTATTTCAGCTTTACTTTTGGAAGCTCAGTCAACGCCGTTTCAAATAACTCCTTCAACTATGGCAAATATTGTGAAAGGCCTGTATACACTACGACCAGGTAAAACAGAAAAATGTTTCTAGGAGTCTCTTGTACTGTGGTTGTGATATGTTTTCCTGAATACATATGTGGTCACTATCTATCTAATGCACATTTGACAAACAAATGTGCGTTGTGTTCTGTCCATCGTAATGCTTAGTTCTGCTATGCAAAGGCCCTGGTTCTTCTTGTTGCCCATCTCCATGACCTCCTCAAGGTACTATGTAAATATGAAATTCATTTTTAAAAGACAATCCAACCCTCTATTCTGGAGACAAAGGGAAGACCTGTTTCTTTTGCTCTGTAGAAATGAAGAAAGAAGACTGTTTGATGAGTCAGTCATTGCAAAAGGTTAGAAGTATTGAAGTGCTGAAAGTTATATTGTGAGTCGCACTTCAAATGGCCAGATCTTTGACATGAGATAAATGACTGTTTCTTCTATGAAGCTGTTATTTGGTTGGTATTATTTCATGGAAGAGCTTAATTTAACTCATGAGTACATCATGACATCCTGTGCAACAACAATTATCTTGAAAGAAAAATGGTGTTGCAGATTTTAATCAATTGGTTCTGAGAGTTTTGGAGAACTGAACAGAAGGTATTCAAAATATCCATAAATAAATGGTACCTGCTTCCCTTCCTTTTACAATACTGATACTTTCTTCTCACCTTGGTGTGACTGAGAGAAGGATTGTGTCTGAGCTTCAGTCTATTTTTGCTTTGCATTCCCCTTTGATAGAAATAAAATGAGAATGGGAAAGCTTTACAAAAAGCTTTAGTGCAATGTTTAGCATGTATACAAGCCAGGAATGTGATGAACCCTCCATTTATAAAATGCATGGATAAAGTACTTTCAGTAAGCAAGGATTATTTTTACAACAACAACATTAACATCCTGTCATCGTTTTTAAGGCAATACTAATTTCATTTTTATAAACTGTTCAGTACCAAAGAAACGATAATTCTTTTGAAAGCAGCTCAGTGTAGTTTTCTTGTACTGCACTTAATATTGTAGGTGGTGGACTTGTGATTTCCCAGTTTTCCATTTCAGATGATCCCTGTCTTGCTGTCTGTTTCACAACACAACAGATACTGGTTTGGGTTGGTGTCATGGGCCTAATCAGATTTTGAATAGTTGTCTTATGTCTGTAAGATATTTAAGTATAAAAATTGTTCCTATGATTTGTGATATCTGCTTTCCATAGCTGAGTAGGAAGACCCAACTGATTGACTTTAAGCTATTGCTTAAACAGATACACATTTGCTTTAATTACCTGCTCCTCAAACTTCTCAGCCTCTGAGAAAATGAGGAACTTTAATGTCATTGCACCCAGAAGAGCACAGGATAGACTTCTTGATGTAAAAGGCTGTTCTTTGATGGTGCTGGTTCTTGAGGATGAATTCCGAAAGACTCAGGGCAAGAGTTTCTCTGAGGTAGTGCTTCTCACTTATTCTGTGGGACATGCTCCTTTGGATGTATCATGGGGACGGGCGAGCAGATAACTGGGGAAGTAAAGCAGAAGATGTGGTCAGTGGGAGGTGCTGGGGGATTAGGGCAGCACTGGGAAGCATCTGTTTAGGCAGTGTGGAGAGCAAAAGGAGAAGCGATGATGTGGCTGGTGGCCATGGGCTGTCTGTTTTCTTTCTCTTCTTCTACTTTCTCTTCAAATTGAAAGTACTTGACAGCTGTTAAACTTCAGATGTTGCCAGAAAAGACTGTCTTCTCAGTCTAGCTCCAGCACATGGTGGCTGCAGTAGAAAACACTGAAGCCTGGCCAGGTGCTCAGGCTGCTAGTTGGCCCACTTGGATTTAATCTGAAATATTCTTTTTACCTCACCTATCTGGCAGTGGTATGAAATACCCTACCACAGTTTTTCATGTTGTGAATTCCAAGACAGTTTATTAGCTTGGTTAAATTATTCAGTAGCAGTAGGTTTTTAGTAGGTAACACATTCTACGTGGTACCTTGTTACTGTGTTTCATAAGATGAAAAGTGCCATTTCATGTCTGTAGAATTGGGGGTTTTTTGTTTGGTTGGTTGTTTTTTGTTTTGTTGTGGATTTTTGTGGTTTTTTTCTTTTGTTTTGTTTTGGTTTTTTAAATCAAGCACTGCTATGATCTGGAGAATCTGGGGAACTACAGGCCTGGCAGTCTGACCTTGGTGCCGGGGAAGATTATGGAGCAGCTCATCTTGAGTGCCATCACATGGCACGTACAGGACAACCAGATGATCAGGCCCAGTCAGCACGGGTTTATGAAAGACAGGTCCTGCTTGACTAACCTCATTTTCTATGACAAGGTGCCCCGCTTAGTGGATGAGGAAAAGGCTGTGGGTGTTGTCTACCTGGACTTCAGTAAAACTTTGACACTGTTTCCCACATCATTCTCATGGAGAAACTGGCTGCTTATGGCTTGGATGGGCGCACTCTTCGCTGCGTAAAAAACTGTCTGGATGACTGGGCCCAAAGAGTTGTGGTTGAATGGAGTTCAATCCAGTTGGTGGCCAGTCAGAAGTGGTGTTCCCCAGGGCTCAGTACTGGGGCCAGTTCTGTTTAATATCTTCATCAATGATCTGGATGAGGGGATCGAGTGCTCCCTCAGTAAGTTTGCAGAGGACACCAAGTTGGGCGGGAGCATTGATCTGCCTGAGGGAAGGAAGGCTCTGCAGAGGGATCTGGACAGGCTGGATTGATGGGCTGAGGCCAACTGCATGAGGTTCAACAAGGCCAAGTGTTGGGTCCTGCACTTGGGTCACAACAACCCCAGGCAACGCTACAGGCTTGGGGAAGAGTGGCTGGAAAGTGCCCAGACGAAAAGGACACAGGGCTGTCGGTCAACAGCCAGCTGAATCTGAGCCGGCAGTGTGCCCAGAAGGCTAATGGCATCCTGGCTTGTATGAGAACTAGTGTGGCCAGCAGGAGCAGGGAGGTGATCGTGCTCCTGTACTGGGCACTGGTGAGGCCGCACCTTGAATCCTGTGTTCAGTTTTGGGCCCCTCACTCCAAGAAGGACATTGAGGTGCTGGAGCGTGTCCAGAGAAGGGCAACGAAGCTGGTGAAGGGCCTGGAGCACAAGTCTGATGAGGAACGGCTGAGGGAACTGGGGGTGTTTAGCCTGGAAAAAAGGAGGCTGAGGGGTGGCCTTATCGCTCTCTACAACTACCTGAAGGGAGGTTGTAGTGAGGTGGGGGT
>VZTQ01008162.1:55447-191403 GCA_013400755.1 Pelecanoides urinatrix | reverse complement strand
GTAGATGTGGTGCTTAGGGACATGGTTTAGTGGTGGACTTGGCAGTGCTAGGTTAACGGTTGGACTCGATGATCCTAAAGGTCTTTTCTAACCCAAATGATTCTGTGATGAAGGAGGTTAGTGCCTTATTTTTTGTTTAAACCACCTGTACACTGGTGGTTTAAACCAGCGTCCTGGTTTTGGTTGGCATAGAGTTAAATTTCTTCCTAGTGCTGTGTTTTGGATTTAGTATGAGAAGAATGTTGATAACACACTGATGTTTTTAGTTGTTGTTGAGTACCCTGGCTAGCGGGGCTAGTCAAGGACATTCAACTTCCATACTCTGGAAGAGGCTGGGAGGGAGCATGGCTGGGAGGGAGCATGGCTGGGAGGGAACATAGCTGGGAGAGCTGGCCAACAGGGTATTCCATACCATGTGACGTCATGTTCAGTATACGAATAGTAGGCGTGTTCCAGGAAGTAGCGATCACTACTTGGTTATCGGTCAGCATGGGTGGTGAGCAATTGCACTGTGCATCACTCATTTTATATATTCTATCATTATCATCATTATTATTATTGTTGTTGTTATTATTATTTTCCCTTTTCTGTTCTATTAAACTGTCTTTATCTCAGCCCATGAGTTTTTCTCACTCTTACCCTTCCGATTCTCTCCTCGTTCCACTGAGGCGGGGGGGTGAGTGAGCGGCTGCGTGGGGTTTGGCTCCCTGCCGGCTTAAACCACAACAACTAGTAATGATTATTTAGTGAATTTGCTGATTAAAGTAAAGACTGTTGAAGCTTGGCATCGACCAAGTAAACTTATGTGGGAATTGGATAAAAACTCATGATGTGCCTCAGTGAATATATTTAAAAGCATCCCTTTTTTCCCAGTAAAGATGAAGTCTAAGGTAACTGCTACAACCTCTGGAAAGTCTGGCTTCAGAAATAGTTGAGGAGTATTTATTTTTCTCAGAACTTCTTATATAGTTGCTATAAACCCAGTTTTCATCCTTTGCTCAATCTTCTGTGTTTCTTACAATCAGCCTTGAAGCAGCTTTAAGGTAAACTGTCTTGCTCCTGTAAGGCAATGTTCAGTGTAGTGAAATTAAATCTCATTTCTGTCCTGAAGCTGAACTAATATAGGTTAAAATTATATAATGAACATTGAAAAAGTGTTCGTTGAAGCTTTGGAAGGTCAGTGAGAGAACTGCATTCACTCATTTGAAATGGGGGATGGAGGAGCAGGGTGATATTACTGTGCTTTCTAGAAATAAGGCTCAAGGAAGAGAGGTGTAAGTTCTATGAATACGCTTCCCAGGGTAAAATGTTACAAATGACCCGATTATCAAGGTGAGTTTGCTGATCATCAGTGCGTGTCCTTAAGAGTGTCCACAGACTGAGCAGGCCCTGTGAGATGCAGCAAGAACTGAATTTGAATTTGATGATGAGGTTGATGACTGAAAAAAATAGTATTAGTATCTACATGTAAACATCTGATTTTAACAGTATGATTATTTGTTCTACTTTAAGGCTTGGTTTCTGTGGGTTTTGGGGATGATTTTGGGTTGTTTGTTGGGTTGGTTTTTAAATTCAAGATCCTAAAATGTATTTAAAATAGAGCAAAGTCACATTTGTCAAAGAGTAAAATTTTCACAATAGATCTCTTACAGGTGTTTTGTTGTTGCTTTCCCTCTTACAGAATGGGTACAGATGGCACCAGCTTTATTTTCTAAATTCATCCCAAATATTCTACCCCCTGCTGTGGAATCTGAGCTTCAGGAATATGCTGCTCAAGACCAGAAACTTCAAAGAGAGCTTATGCAGAATGGATTTACGAGGTAATAATTATTAATCTTCAGTAATAATTGTGCTGGACAGTGCTGAAATAGTAAGAATGGATACACCTAGAAATATTGAAGAAATAATAAATAACCTTCACAACTCGGTTTCTGAAATACGGCCTTATTTTCCACACGTTTTGAGCACTACCAACCCTGCAGATGGTACCAAAAAGTAGATGATCTGAAGTCTTGAAATAGTTTCATGAAACAGATTGCTTACAGTTCACGCATCCCTGTGTTTTAATTGTGCTTCTAATGCATTGTCATGCTCTTGTTCAGCCTTTACTTTGGTCGTTTATTTTCTGAGATGACTTTTTTTAACTATGCTTCTGAAAATGTCAATTGGTGTCTTCTCTTTATTCCACTTTCAGAGCTATTTATACAGTCAAGGTGTTTATTTTAAATAGGCATTTCTCTTCTGAACAAACAGTAAAAGAGACAGCGGAAAATGTTCATAACCTATATTGTTCACTCTGGGCCGTGCCTGTTGCTCTATGTTCTTCTATTTAACTGCCTACACAGAAGCACAGCGCTTTCACCACAGCAGTGTACCGCTTTTGCGGTAGTCTGACAATCCAAGATCAGGCTGGGGAAGCTATCATGCTCTGTTCCCGAGAGGTTTGTTTCTGCACAAAGAGAATACATCTTCATCTGAGAATCTGGTCCTGTAGTTTGAACACCCACTAGATGTGGGTGTGTTTAGCGTTAGATGTACTCCTGGATTTCATACTCTCGTGTAGTTTTCCTCAAAGGTAATCTCTCTCTTCAAAGCTTGGTAAATCATGGAGCTTCAAAACTCTACTGCTGACCCAAATGCAAATGGTATTGTAAACTCACTCCTTGTAAGGCTTTCTGTTCAGGAAAAGAATTTTTTGATATATAAGCATGAGTTAAGACACTAAAAAGAAAGCCGTAAGAGCTTGGGATGAGAAAAGCAATGCATTTGGCCCAAGAAATAGAAGTTTGAGACTGTTTGAAACTGAGTAGGCATATAATGCTGACAATAGAGTAGACTAGACTATTTCAGTTGGAAGGGACCTACAGTGATCATCTAGTCCAACTGCCTGACCACTTCAGGGCTGACCAAAAGTTAAAGTACATTATTAAGGGCATTGTCCAAATGCCTCTTAAACGCAGACAGGTTTGGGGCATCGACCCCCTCTCTAGGAAGCCTGTTCCAGAGTGTGACCACCCTCTCGGTAAAGAAATGCTTCCTAATGTCCAAAAGAATGTAATGCACAGAACAAAACAAAAAAAGGAACATTTTAGTTTTGTCTCAATCTTATTAATTCTGTAGGTGGCTTATAATAGTTCTGCTTACAACTGTGTTTCACCGCTTTCACACTTCATAGAGAATTAAAAGTGAAGTTTGAAGTAATAACAGTCCATATCCACAAAAACAATCTGTTCTAAAAACATTTTTCCCTAGGTACCTGAAAATCAGATGGGCTTGTCAGCTTGGCTGTAGAGTTCTTTGGCTGGTGCTGTGAGGAGGATGCTGTATAAAAGGCTAGGAAGGGTGGTAGGAAGGATACTGACCGTTGCAAACATTAGATGCCTCTGTGGTGTTCTCTTATTAGAGATTTGGTGGGATCTTCAGAATATATTTTAGCAACGCCTGGTTTATGCACTGGAACTAATGCAAATCCATAGGAAACTGTTTCTGGTAGGTGGGGGACAAAGAAGAGATTAGGGCTTGAGGATAGTCGTACAGGGGAGAAGTAAGTAAAGGTTTCTGTGTCACATATTGTTTGCAGAATCTAATTTCTAAGAGTACTTCTTCGCTTTAGCTTTCTGCATTATGGGATCTTCTGGGTATTGGCCACGTGAAGAGTTTTGGTACATCTTGTAGGTGTAGAAAATTGGCCCAACCCTAGTCCATGCTTTGGTGCAACTGCTGTTTCTATGTAGCTTGTTTTCAATTTATTACATAAAAATGCAAAATAAAACTTTGCAGTGGAGTAACAGATTGTTGGCATTTAGCCTCTGATGAGTGTGTTTTGCACAATATATTTCATATGGTTGTACTGCCAGGTAGTCAGCACAGTCTGGTAAATATAGAGGTTATATAAAGTGTTAGTCGAGTCTGTCATCATCAAAAGGACACAGGTAAAACAAAACTGAAGTACAGGTGATATAATTTGCTACATGGCATTTTGCAGTGGTATTTGAAATTCATTTTGCCTTGAAATGTATTTCAAGAAGCAATATGGCTCTTCCTGTAATCAGGAACGTAGGTTATATTTATTTATAACCTTCCAGAATTGTTTTGAGGTTGTATTCCTACATGTATAAATGTATACGTATATATGTATAGAAGGGTTGTTTTTCTCATTTACCAAGGAGTATGCTAAGTCTGTTCTCTTCTGGGTTAGCATGAAATGTCATCTGTTCTCCTATAATTGCGCCAAAAAAGGGTGATGTGTTTGCTGCTGCACTTCCTACAACAATAACCGTGAGGAACACAGCACAGTGAGGTGTCGTCTTCAGCAGTAATGGCATGTCAGGTTCTAGGTGAAATAGTCAGCTTCTCAACACTTATTAAATACTGTTGCTGCAGAAAGTGGGAACACAAGCCAGTTTTTTGGTGGTATTTCTCATGTGAAAGACCTTAATCAAGGCATACACAGCAGGTCCATCACCTTAAGAGTGATTTCAGGGAAGAACACTTCATATTATTAGAAACCCCCCCAATTTCTACCAACTTCCAGCAGATAAATGTGAAATTATAACCATTGTGATGAAAATATATTGGAATCTCTTTTCCTTATATAACAGTTTCAATAGCGTATCTATCATCACAAGAAACTTGGGAAGCAGCAAGATTTTCCAGCTTTAAGAGTTTGTGTGCACAAGAATAAAAGGAAACACAGTTTTCCAAATAGATGGGAATTTGACTTTGGGTTTTCAGGAGCAATGATGTCAACTGGTGTTTATGCAACTTAATTATTTATTTAAATCTTCTGCTTGAAGAGGAGTGCTGTCAGCACAGACCTGCTTAGCGTCCAATTGTTGGGTTTTTCAGGAGCATCTTGCCTATTTAGACTGATAGATGCAGAGTTTTTCATGTAGTTCTATAAAGTTTGGTTGAGAAGTTTGAATTAGGACCACACTGCATAGGAGCAATACTACCTCATCTTCATTTTGTAAATCAAACCTACTATCTTTAAAAAAAGGATAAACTAATTAAATCTATAAAATATAGCTTATATTTCTGTTTAGTAAATTGAGAATCCTGCAGTCATGTGTTATTGCTGCTATGTTTGCATTTTGTTTCTAAAGTCTGTAAAAGTTGATGATTGTATTGAGGTATTTCACTACTGTTCTCCTTTTCTTAAAATTAAAATACCTTTTTTCCCCTTCTTTCCTAGAGGTGACCAATCACGCAAGAGAGCTGGAGAAGAGTTAACTTACAGTAAGTATGCATCTAACCCTGCCCTCCAGTGTGCTGCAGTCCCTGACGGGTTGGGCATACAGGTAGCGGTGGGCTTCTGGCTTCTCAGGGGGTGGCGAGATGTCAGAGGCTGCACCTCCACGTTGTAGCTAGCTGTCTGCCAGGGTAACCTTTACCATTCTAAGTAATGATACAAATCTCTTGGGTCCAGAGCCTCTAACCGTGCTAGAGTCCCACAGCCACTTGTAAGGTAGTAAGATATCCTAGCTACCAAGGCCAAGATACTTCCACTTCATTTAAGTGCAAAGCTGAGGTCTTAATGAAAAAGAACGTAGTTGTCCCAAGTCTCTGCCCCATCAGGTTACACATAACAGGCAATGAAATGATGAGACAGTCCACCTCTGATATAAATCACCCGCTGGTGATGCATGTTTCTGTCTGTTGACAGAACAGAGGGTTTGGAAGGGTTGTGCTTTTTCAACTTGGAACCCTCAATTACGTGTCTAATACACACAGGCACAGGGTCCACCTGCATTGAGATACTAAAGGCAGTATTTGGGAAGTTCTTTTCCATTTGTACATGAAGTCTCTTGCTGCATGTTTAACTATGAGGTTCTTCACTTTGTAACTCCCTTAATTTCCCCCAATATAGATTAGGGGGTGGGAGGGAAGAAGCACAGGGAGGAATGATATTTCCATTCTCGGTTGATTGGTCTACTTCAGACATCCCTAATTAGGGTGCAGTCAGTCAAAGGTCCCATCTTCTATGCTGAGTAAATATTTGGCCAGGAGAGAATCTAGTCCCATACATTCTAGGTTAGGATTTAAATACAATGTCCTCATTGCTGGTCATTAAATAGCCTTGGGGATTGGGAAATAGTATCTGTTCTGGTGCTGTTGTAAGCTTCGGTTAATTTTATTGTGTTCTTTCTGCCAAGCTTCTTCCTATGCTTTCAGCAGAGTATGTTACCATAAAATGTGCAGTTTTATGATGAACTCTTACTACAACCTGAAATCAATTAATAGCTGTTCACTTGGTATATCAGCTTCAGTTTACACGGTTAAAGTTTTGCAGGCAATGCTGGTTTTCAGGTTGTTGGAGGAAGGGTGGGCAAAGGACGTAGGGTGAAAGTTTAATATGAGAGAATTTGTTGAACTTTTTATATAATTTCAGATGGCTCATCAGCTTGTGCAAGCTCCAGGGGGTACAGATAGTGAATATACTGGATCAGCTTCTATTCCTAACCAGAACAGACACTGGAGGAGCACAGGTGTATCCGGAGCCTCCTTTGGCAACTGCTGATACTCGAGCTCTGACACGAACTATGCCTCAGAGAATTTTGGACTTTCTTCTTTATATAATAAAATGTCAGTTGCTGCTACAATTGGGATGACTTTGAAAGACATGATTCCTTGGTCTGGCCTCTCAACAAGTTCATGTTCTGCGATTTTTGTGAGGAATGCACCTTGAAAAACAATCCTTTCAAAGTGGAAATGGGCAGCCGAAATCAGCAGCTTCCAAAAGCGTTAGAATGGAAGAACGTTTTTTGCACTCTTTTCTTAATATTAAGGACATTCTTCAAACTAGTTAACACGTCAGTGTATTAGTTTTTAAACTTCAAGGTATTTTCTGGAGCTTTTACTTAAATAATAAGAATAAAGTTTCATTATTTTGCAGTATTTGTTCATTAGTTTAAAAATTGTCACTTTTTAAGAGTTGGTCCCATATAAATGTATCTTCTGTCAGGGAGTTTTAAATTCCAGATTTTTCTTTTATCTCTTTTTTTTGTTACTTGGTATTTTGAAATCTGTTTTCTTATGCTTTTGTACTCTGTGCCTTCAGCTTGTGCACTTTGCAACTTTATAGACCATATTTTGTTACTGCAAAATGTGTTCTTGAGGAAAAACTTGATGTGAACAAACATGCTGCAAAGTTGCACTTTTGTCTTGCATTAATGGGAGGTGAATTTAAGAAGGAAGAAAAGTTGAACCTATCACCATCACTAATAGTGACTTGGAAGTTTGTCCCCTTTTATTTTTCATATGTATTAGTGTTTAACGCTGGGACCAACTCTTGTAGAACCCCTCTCATTGACTTTTCATTGGCTTCCATAATTGCAATAGATTGAGATGTGAATTCCAGACTGGATGAAATACTAAGATGTGTTTTATGCTGTGCTATGTAGAAACGTTGTGGGCAAAATTCTCCAGTCTAGCAGGTCTGCAAAGTGCATCTCTGTCAGCACAAACCAGATTCGCACCTGGTTGATCAACGAACGATGGTACCTGTCCAAGATCACTTTGTGGCTCCTGTGCCATTTCTCCTGTTTCAGGGATGTGATGGGGGTGTGATAGTGGATGTTGTCAGAATCAGGGAGTTGAAGGAGTGGTGTAACGCATGCATGTGTACCCATCGGCCTGCTGGTCCCAGTCGTGTGTAAACTCAGCTGGAGATCCAGCTGAGCCCAGTTCCAGGAGATCTGGACCTATGGTCTGAATCCTAATGATTGTGATATGGGTTTTAATCAGTAGTATGGCTAATGCAATTCTTTCATGAGGGGAGAAACATACTTGAAAAAGCAGTTTTGACTCCAGGTTTTTTTTTTAATTACTATGGATTTTTTTTTTATCACCTTTAGTTATGAAGAGAAAGGAGTTGGTAATATAATCTTTCTGAAGTGACACAAAAGTTTGTTCAGTTTTGTCTTGCACAACTCTTATGCCTGTTTAAAAAAAAAAAACCCCACACAAAAAACCAACACAACCCCCTTCATGCTTGCGTGAGTTCAATACAGAATGCAGGAAAAAGATAAAAAAATAGATGCGGCAGGGACAAAGTTTCTTTTTCTTTTTGATTTGTAGCCAAACTTCATGTAAATGACTTCAATTCTATCAGTTTCACATCAGCCACTTTGGCAATGCTGTTAGTTTGGAGGGGGGGGGGGAGGAAGAATGAGGAGGACACTGCTGTGATTAACAGATTGAAATCTGATTTACCTATATATTTCTTTGCGTATTTGCAAAGCCTATTTAATTTTGAGGAAGTTTTTCTTTTAAAATTAAAAATGAATGCTTCAGTGTTTTGTTTTCTATGTAAAACAATGCCAGCAGTCTAATCTCATCCCCACTAGTGGAAAACCAAACCGCTCTGAGTAGGGATTTTCAAGTGTTGATAGTGCTTGCTTCAACTTTGCTACCAGCTACTTAAGTTGAAGCAGAATTAGACAAAAACAGGAATTTTGAAAATTTTGCTGAAGTACGCAATGGAGATGTTAATGAAGGCTAATAGGGAACAAAAATTATTTGCCAGCTTCCAGATTTTTGTCAGTTTTTACTTTAAACAAAAATAAAACCTCTGATAGTGTCCTTAGCTTTAAAAATCACTGTTTGCTGAAATGACAATATTCTTGAGTTAAGAATAGATGCATTAACCTAATTTGGTTAAAATTTGTTTACAACCATGTTACCATTCTAGTTCACATAATACAGTAATCAAGCTCTGTCATATTTGTCAATTGATCACAATGTTTTTCTGTTCTTAGAGTGGTTTTACTGGTTCAAGTTTGTAAATAACATGAAGTCCTTTTGCTTCATGTTTGAGGCGAGGCTCCAACGTTCATTTTACGTTGCATTATGTTTGGGACACAAACTTCTAGAACAGTAATTCCATCAAAAGGTAAAGCATTCCTGTCAGCATGGTTCACTTCGTATGCACTGGGTAGTGCTTGGATGCTTCTCAGTCTTGTGTAGCATTCTCACTTGACCACCATACCTGAGAAATCTGTTTGTTAAGCACTGTATTATGTTGTAAATTTGGCATTAAAATTCCTGTATGTTTTGGCATTATTAACATAATGCTGAAATACTGTTTATCTGTTCAAGGCATTATCATTGTGACTGAGCATGAAGCAGAATACAGCGTACTATACTAAATTATTTTGTTTCTCTGTAAACTTGCATTTTACTTACAGTAAAACTAAATCAGCCAACTTGAGCATTGGTACTGTAAAGCCACAATTACCAACAGCATGATCCTAACTGCAGTATTTAATTTAACCAAATAACTTGTGGTAAATCCGTTGCATCTGTAGCTAACTCTGTTAAGATTAAGCAGTAAAGTTGGTTATACAATGGGTGTCCTCTTTATGTTGCACTGGTTCTATAGCCAAACTTGCTACATTAAAAATATTTTTAGATTAATTTCATTTCTTGATTTGGGAAGTTGAAATATTTAAATTCATCCTGCTGACTACTGTAATAGTAGGCAATTGTCAATATATGGTCAAGATGGACTTTGATACAAATGATGGGGGGGGGATCTAACTAGATAAGTACTCAACTCTTGTACAGTTGGATCTCTTTGATGCCTTTCTGCAGTAGTTGAGGAAGTATTTGTGGATGAATACTTTGAAGCAAAAGTTTGATTCCTGTTGTTTGATAGAAATATGATCAGCCAGATTCATCCCCTTTAATTTTTCCTTAATATGATTGTTTACTTTCTACAGGTTTAAAAAAAAACATAGAAACCAATCACAAAGGCCATGTTCTGCTGAAAAATGTTTTCCATGTATGCTATGACAACCTCAGTGAAAGGACTATTCTGTAGAACTACAGAATAAAAACCAACTGCTTGAATTTGACTCCTGTCTTCAACCCAGCTCCAGCTGAGAGAAAACAAAGATGTTTTGATGACTTGACATGCACCAGATACCCAGAGGGCACTTAGTTCAGCTCATTATGTGCAAGTTATGGTATCTTTAGGATCAATATAGTTCTTGACCACAACGAAAAGGTCCTGCTAGGGGGGAATGGTCCCTTCTTGGATTAGTGTACTTCCCTTTCTGCTCTGCTGGGACTGTGTGATAACACGGGGATAGTCACTGTGCTGATGCCACTCTAGTAAAGATTCCTTTTTTTGAGGGATGTCTTGTGTTGACTGCTGATTTAACTCTTGAGATTGCTTTTCACAGCTGAATACTGTAAATAGGTCTGTTAATGATAGTATATACTTTCATCAATGGTGTTTGCTTTGCTGCTCTGAAGAGTTCCTTCGCTGGTCTTAGAGCACCTCCACTAGAAGCCTTTAAACGCACATTAAAGATCACTGTGTCTTTGTGGAGGTGCTTGCGTGGTGTAACACTGAGCTGTAGACTGTGCTCCCAACATCGTCACTGGGCAGGAAAAATATAGATGGTCAAGCTTTGTGTGTCCCCCTTTCCCTGACCTGGGGTCTGCAGTAAGAGATACACGTGCCTTGCCAGTACGAGGTGCAGCCTTCGCTGTGCTGTTCCTTCGGCCGAGTGCAAGCAGGGCAGGATCGAGCCCCGCGGTGCAGTTGCTCTGCTAGGCTGATGCATGCAAGTCATCTCAGCACTGTAGCACGTACTCATGTCCCATCATGCACATTCTCAGCACAGAATCTGACCTCAATCCATAACTATTACAGCTTTTGTGAAAGGAAATGGAGGTCTCAGACCTATTCAATCTTTTATTTCTAGATAAGATAGAGGAGAATTTGCAGGTAGAGTCTGATCTTTCCTTCTGGAGCTTTCTTGGGAAATATTCTCTGGCTGGTAGAGGAGAGGGATCTTTCCTTGAAGGAAGAGGACGATGGGTCGTCTGTCTCCGATTTTTGTCTGCTGGTCTCCAAGGCAACGTGGTGCAAGGCAGTCAATCATATTGAGTGCACTATGCTTACAGCACTTAATTCTGGATTTCATGTAGGATAAACAGTGATCTTTTTGGTAGGCTTACAAGCTTCAGTGGTAATCACGGAAGGTGTGAACCAGGGACGGCTTACTCTGGCAGGTGTCATTCTAGTAATTACAGGACAGAGGAAGTTATTTTGTCCCAGAGGACATTACTTTTTATACCGCAAATTGGTGTGATACTGGCCCAACAAGATATTTTTATACCCATGGCACTTGTTAACAGAAAAAGGTCAGAGAATCTAAATTTCATCTTTATCAGTACTTAAATGCACTGGCTTTGAATGAGGAGCAGAGTCCTGTGTGAAGGGGACAGCCTTACCTTCTGTCAGGAGGCACAGAGATCAGCGTTACTGCATTAGCAAAACTGACAAACTTGCTGATTTGGCCTCAGTTGAAAGCTCCCTGACAAAGTGCTTTGTACTTTGCTAAAGGGAGTGGAAGGATTAAATCCATATATCTTGACCTAACTTGAATGACTGGTTTAAGAGGTTTTCAAAATTCCATAGGCAGTGAGTACTCAGAAATCCCTTCTGACTGTCTCCATCTGTCCCTGGGATGCTCCAGATACACTTTGGTTAATGTTCCTCTTTCTGAGCTTCTGCTAACTGATCTAATTAGCACAGAACATGTAAGTTGACTCCCCTAATGATGACAGCAGAATGAGTTTAGTAATAGCACTTACTGCCTCTTTAGTATTGTTTTTCAACTAATCATTCCTTAAGAAAAACCTTTACAGTTCCTGAGATGACCTGGGTCATCTGTTGGCAGGCAGCAGGTAATTTATTTGTTGGCACCGTTTGCCATCTATCAGCAGATGGGACGCTTTTGTACAGAGAACAGTTTGTAAATGAGTATCTGGGGATGGTGGGTAGATGTTTCCCTGTGGATGAGGTGCATGGTCAGCCCAAGGGCACCTGTTTGAAGTACGAGGTAGGTGGAGGTCTGAACGTACCGCCGAAGAGCTGAGGTGGTGCATCTGGGTAGCTTCGTGCTGCTGTCCCATGAAGCGTGGAGCGACTGTGAAGGGAGCTGCGCTGTGAGCATACACCCAGAAAGGCTCTGCAGGGTCAGGTGCTGTGGATAGCTGAGGGACGGCAAATTCACGTCTTACCTTCATAGTAACCTGTTTCCGTGGCAGGAATGGCTGAGCAGTGACATACGCCTTGTATTTGAAAGGGGTCAAGGCATGAAATCTTAAAATGACCTATTTGTTAAGGTGCCTAACTTACATTGCCTATATGGTCAGTGTGAAGCAGAAGATTTCTCCAGCAGGTACCACACAGCACTAAATGGGTATACTTCAAGATGTCCATTTTTGGGTCTCTGTAACTAGCCGTGGCCTGCTGATACTTGAACCTTTCTCATCAAAGGAGCTGGAAGCAGAACTCGTCAGACAGGACCTGTCCTACCTGTGCAAGAGCAGAAGGAAAACAGGCCTGTTTGGTTCTTTTTCTTAAAGACTTTTGTATTAAGTCTCTACTGAGCAGGCACCTGCTGTTCCCAGCTGCTTGGATAGCCTGAGTTGTTCAAGGTACGTGGTTTTGATGTTTTAGTCTGTTGGAATGAATGTTAGGCAGAATTTCTTCCAAGTTGTAGAACCATTTCCCTTAAAATACAGAGATGCATCATACTTGGTGATTATTTACTTGTAATTTAAATAATCTCATTATCCTAATTGTTCCCTCAGTTAAGTGATAATATGCTTTCCAGTTACAGCTTCAATCTTGTACTTCAGAGAATGTCGTCGTCATTGAGTACAGGTACGCAGGAGAGAGACCCATGGACTAAAATGAAATTCTCCATGTGTACTTCTGTTTCATGTTTCCCTCCAGGGATGTCATGAATTGAAAAACTGCACACACAATCGTTGATATAAATCCTTCACCCCGTTCATGTTTTGGCATTTTCTAATAATTCCCAGTGTTGAATTTGCCTTTTCTTAATAACCAGTGTATATCAAGATAATGCTTCTTAGAGCTGTCTGTTATAATCCCAAGATGTCATTTGTGGGTAATAGTAGCTCCTCCTTGTGAAAGTAAATTACGATCGTGTTTTCCCAATGCATCATTTTGTCAGTCAATGTAAACATAAGTAATCTGGATCTCTCACCCCATTGCTTAGTGAAATGAAGTCCCGTAGCTCTTTGTAGTCAATGCTCTTCTTTACTTCCCTGGACGATAGCACGTGAACTTTGCGTTTCACTGTTCACCTCCTTTTCAGCTTTTTATGAATACAGCAATTAGCATAACCCCAGCGCTGTGGTATTCCGCTGGTGACCTCTCTCTTGTGAGAACTGTCGGTTCCTGCTCCGTAGCTTTCCAGTGGCAGTTTATTCACGTGGAAAAGCTTCTCCATTATCTCATGGTAGCTTTGTAAAGCGCTTTTGGTAAGAGAGCTTACCAAACACCCTGTGGAAATCTGTATCAAAGGGTCCCTTGCCACATGCTTGTTGAGTGATCTGCCCTACTGCAACTCGGCTACATTTGTTGTCGTATGAAGCCGTGTATCCATGCTATAAACTACTGAAACAAGCCCTCGTCATTCATGTTTTATAGCTCACCATTTTAGCACATAGGTATTGCTGGACAGACTCAAGTGTCCGAGCTCTGACACCATGGATGACAAGAGTTCAAATGGCAATTTGTGATGTCACGCTCTGATCCTGCTGATAAATCGGGAATTATCAAGATGATTTCCTTGGGTAAAAGACTTTTAGCATGAGAATATTTCACTCATTTTATTTAGCAAAGAGTTTTTTCAACTCCTTCTTTGCTGCAGATTCTCTGAACTCTGACTGGTCATCAGCCACTTCATGATGTGCTGATACAGGACAAGAAAGCAAGATAAGCAAGTTTATAGTTTGCCAGCTCCTCTTGTCTGCTTGTCAACACAGCTACTCATCTTCTAAGAACCTCCTTGCATCTGAAGATCCAAACTGAGCAAAGGAGACTGAGCAGAGCAGTTCAGCAGCACTTATTGAAGTTGTTTGTCACGGCATTTGCTTCTTTGGTTGTTATATTAAAAAAAACCACAGTTCAGTGATCCGCAAATTTCAGGAATCGCCTTTTGAGGCATATTTACCAAAGCCACCGTGTCCCTCCTGAAGCATGTCGTCTCTGGGCTCTTTTGTAAGAAACCAAAATTGTGGTTTTCTGGTTCCAAAACCTGTGCGGGGTTGGCGCGGCTGCCGCGGGGGTCTCCGCTCAGCGGTGCGCGGGCTGGGTGCGCAGCGGTACCTGATGCCTGTGCGTTGCAGTCAAGTTTTTAATTAAAGATGTAATGACAGCGCGCATATGGCCCCTGGCTAACCTTTGGGGTTTGTACCTGGTTTGCCTAATAAACAGGGAAACAAAAGATTTGTCCTTTGCCCTGGATTTACTTAAGTGAGCAGAAAAGGCATCTCTCCCTTGGACTTTGGGGAAGAATGGAGTAGAAAGCTGAACTGCGCTGGGCAAACCACAAAACCAGTCTCCTGGCAGAGCAGCAGTGGCTGTGCTCTTGGCTGACAGAAGGCACTTCTCCCTTTACGTGCTGAAAAAAGGGTGCCGAGTAGAGCGTTTGTAAAGGTACTGATGGTGCCGCGTGCCTGGGCTGGACGTGTGTGTTGGGCTGGGGAGGACGTTATTATTTGTACCACCAAACGGTGCTTGTGTTTCTCTTTAGCAATTCCCAGGGCGGAACACACCTCCACTCTTAAATTGATTTAGCTGCTTTGCAGCCAGTCTTTGGTTGTGTTTAAAGTATTTCAAGAGCTTTATTGATTTTTTTTTTTTTTTTTAAAAGCATCCTGAAAAATAGTGCATGTGAAGTTAGTTCCCACTGGAGCTAATTTAACTTTCTGTTGGTCTGCATCCTCAGAGTGGCTTAGTTCAAGCTTACTTTAGTCTGATGAATTTCTCTTGTGTTGAATACAAACAAATGCTTTGGCCAGTATTAAATTATTCTCTTTATTTCTTCCATGGGCTACATATGCACAGAAAAAAACCTAACATATCTGGCTGCTTTTAATTGAGCCATTGTGACTTTATATCAATCGAATTAAGGCTAATAAACTGAATTTAAAGCAAAAGAATGATATTTGTACAGAAGAAATAATTCTTCTCTTGGCTAGATAAATTTCAGAAAACAACTGGCTCAGCTCTAGATACTAATCTCTGAGAATTTTCAGAATCTAATACTAATAATACAACTCCCAGGTCACGTAGAACATGACAACTCACAAAGAGAAGGGAGGGAGCACCTCACCACTTGGAAGAGCTGGTCTTTGATCACATGCTGTGCAAAACTTGCCTGTGCCTTTATAGGCATGATTTTAGCATCTTTCAGCTTCTGCAACGTATTCCCTGAATTTTGTAGTTTTCCACATGGATGTCAAATGTTGTCTCTATTTTGGCTCTCCAGCGTCTTCTGACTTGCAGATGCTGAACGCTTTCAAATCCCCCAACTTCCCTCCCAGCCCTAGGGCATGGTCTTTGGGCTACTCTGCATCTCCATCAGCAGGTGCTGTGAGCAGAAAAGGGAGGAGAAGGGATGGGACAGGACAGGACAATTCAGTTAAGGAAGGACCACAATGCAGGTAGGTGGTCTCGTTGTCCCTTTCTAAGGAGAAAGAGCATGACCTGAATTCCGCTGGGTTTAGTAATCCTGTTTTAACCCCTTGGCAATCGGTGCTTCTGGCTGTCCAAATGTGCTATGAAGAGCCCTTACGCTGCGTTAAAGCTGTCTGTACCCTTTCCCTTCTGAGCTGCTGTCCTTGAGGGCTGCTCAGGAATAGGCCATTTATCATAAGCAATGTTCTCCTGCAGCTGGGTGAGGCTGCAGTTGTCAAAACAGCTTTAATCTCTCTCCTGTGTGGATGATGTACTGGCAATCATTTAGCAATGTTGCATTTTAATTCCTCTTAATGGTCGTGTTGCAGAAAAGATGAAAATATTGGCAGCTTGATGTTTCAAAACAGATTGAAATCTTAGGTGCTTCCAGTGTCTACATAATCGCTTTCTCGGGAATGGGGGAATTAATTTAAATATATTTAAATGTTCTACCAGCAATTCTAGTCTGTTATTCTGTAGGTGTTACTATGCTGTCAGTCAAGTTCTCCTGTTTTGTGGGTTCCTACAATGTATGATTTTCTTCTGCTGTCACTTTTTTATAGTCTACTGCAGTATGTATGAAGTTGATGTCACTTACAGGTGTCTTCTCTCTGGTTTTATTCTCAAGCGGTCTAAACCTGTCACTTCTGCCTTTCACTCTGAGACAGGGCTGTCAGAAAGGCTTATTCCTACTCTGTGGAAAATTCCTGGAAGTTGAAGAAATGAAAACCACCCAACTTTCAGTAGTCTGCCTGATCGCTGAAAGGTACTAAGAGGGATTCCTTGGGGACGTCTGTATGCTCGAAGATGGGTTGCATATGTCTAGCCATCAGGCAGTGCCGGCCGTTACTTCAGTATGGCAGAGGTTTGTTTTACTGCAGAGTAACATTTTTCTTGTCCTTGTTTTAATAAGAAAATATACTTTAAGTTTCTTTAAATCATAGAGCTGCAAAAAAAACCCCCTTGCACCACAAAATGAAGCGGCGGTTGTAATGAAAACAGTGAAACAAGGTGACACACAAAAGGAACGGTGAAGGATGCTGATGCTACACAGACAGATCGAAGTTCTGCTCCCGCTGAACTCGGCAGGGGTTTCCCTGCAAAATACCGAAGGCTGCAGTTTTGACCTGAGGTGTTTGTGCAACAAAGTGCTCAGACATGCGGCTGCATCCACTCTTGCGCAAGGAAGGAAATGGCGTTCTGCTGTTCCTTAAATTAAGCACAAACCGAATAGGGATGTTGTGTTGAACTGTGGCTTAAGTGAAGGATCCAGACATACAGAAACTGAGTAAAAATAAATTAGGCAAGATATTAGAGTCTGCTGGGGTCTTTGACCTCAGAGAGTTCATGGCAGATCATTTCCTTTACCAAAAAATGGTGAAGGAGATGCGGGCTCAGTTTGCTTGCAGTGTTTTCTGAGCATTGGTGGTGGAGGGGTGGAAAAGCTCGTCCAAAACAAATGGCCCTGCTCACAGCTCTTGAGGGATAGCAGAACCGAAAAGCCTAAAGAAAATACATCGTGTGGCAGGACAAGTGGCGAGTCTGCAATATCTGCCAGGCGCAGCGTGTTTGATTGCTGGCTGCTCTGTGGGCTATTCCCTCTCCCCCTGACAGCAAATACGGTGCTGCTGAGGAGCAAATGGGGTAAATGCCTGATGGCTTTGGGCAGAAGAGGCAAACTGTACCAGATCTTGTCAGGCCTCTAAGTGCATGGCTAGATAGATTTCTCCATCAGGTAGCAGAGCTGCCTGGCTTCTGGGTAAAGTAGGGTTTGAGTAGCAACATAATATTGCACAAAATGTTGTTGAAGGACATCTGATCTAGCATAGGCATGTACTGTCCGACCTGGCCTTGTACAACAACTGCTGGGGAGAGCAAGGCCTCCTGGCAGGCTCGTTAACAGCGAGAGGGTGCTGCCCTCGCACCTACCCGAGCTGGTCTCTAGTCTTAAAACAAAAATCCCAATTGTCTGCCACATGGGAAACTTCGCTGCTGCCTTTCTAGCGAGCAGAAGCGGCGTGCGGGCCTCCCACGCGTGCTGAGCCTGCCTTGTGCTCGCTGCGCCTTCGGAGAGGAAGGATGGAGGAAAAGCAGGAAACATCAGTTCTGCTTCTGCTCGTGTTTCTATAGCAGGCAGCCAGAAAGGAGATGGTGGTCACCTAGCCTGACCCTGCTTGTCCTTCCTCTTGTCAGGTTTCTGTTCCACGTGAATGTGTGCCTACAGAGCCTGGAGAAAGAGACCAACGCTGTTTGGAAGAGCTTTATAGCATGAGCTTAACGGCAACTTTGCAATTTTTAGTAAGACTTCTTACTGTTGCCCTTAACGTGGGCACGTCAGTCCCACGTGGTGGTGTGGTGTCTGCAGGAATGGAGTTAGTGAGTCGGGATGGCTGGAGGGGTCTTCACGTGTGGGAAGCTGCAGGTTTGGTATCTCTGGCTCTGCTTGTCTGAACCTCAAGCATCCAGCTGCTCCTCACAAGCCTCCAGACACAGTGGTTGCCTTTGGGAGGATGACATGGGTTCTTGTTACTAAGATTTTTCTGTAGTTCTCAGCGTCTCAGGTAATTTTCTTCATAGCACATCCCTGAACCTGGGAGGTGGTAGCATCTCCTGGGGAGAAACAGGCACTCTAGACTTTGTGGGTTCATGAAGGACTTGAGGAGTGGGGTTCTGAACCCACATGCCCAGAGTGTAAAGCTTGTGCCTCGAAGCACGTTTCTTCTCTGTAGGCTTCCCCCTCCTGCGTGCTCTCAGGCCTCCCTCCCGCCGCTGAAGTACTCTGGCTGGTGTTTCAAGATGATGTTCTTGCACATGATCACCATCGGGCCCTTCCCTGCCCCCATCTCTTCAAGTACAGCCACAGATACCGAGAACGGAGGAAGTTATAAATGAGGTGGCCATAACGCCCCGGCCCTCAAAAGGACGTGGAGCTCCCTCTGCAAATCACAGCTTCGACTCTGCAGGAGGGGTCCGCTGATCGCTGCCCGTGTCTTTGGGCTGTGCTCCAGCGGGGGGGCGGCTGTTCTCAGGGGTCCTGGGGGGGGCATTAACTAACAGAAGTTGCTTGTAGTCCCAGTGACCACCTCAAGACCAAAAGCTGGTTGTTACCTTCTATGTCAGGAAGTGCATACCTTTGTGGAAAAAACCCCAATGACTTTTGATAAATGAAGAACATAAAGAGACTTTTTGTTCCAATCGCAAGATCTTTTCCTTTGCTTAAAATCAGATTTTCCTTGGTGTAATTCATTGAACTCCACAAAGTACAATTATTCACTAACAGCAAAATTAATGTTTGTGTTAGAGTAATGCAATTTATGAACAATTTAAAAAAGCATGCAGCACTTACATTTACGACAGAATTATAAGTTTTAAAAAAAAAACAAAAACCCTAGCTCTGCTTTTCCTCACACAGATTACTGGTCTGACAGTCCCTTGCACAACAATTCCGCAAATCCTTCCGGAATAAGGCAGGTAGGAAAGTCCTGGTTTTGCCATGATTGCTTATCTGCTGTGAAGCCAACAGGAGTGCTCAAAGCGCAGGAGGAGCGCATGGGTCAGATCCTGCTCGCTTCCCAGCTGTTCTGCACCCACATTTGCACTTTCTGGGTGAAAATCTGGACTGTGACTGGACTGAGAGCTGAACCCACAAAGGCTGTAAATCCTAGTGCTGCTTTTTGCTGCCCCTGGTTTTATTTGCAGGTTGGTGTTTCTGGGCCATCCTTGTATCGTGATACCGATTTATGCTTTGCAATCTTCTCGACTTGCTCTTTCCCTGCTGCCCCTTCTCCATCTCTTTGGCCATTGAGGGAGCCCGGGGATGTGAGAGCTCCCCATGCCCCGAACTCCTGAATCTGCACAGACTGTGGAGAGTGGTGCTGCAATTTCTCTCAAAAAATTGTATATGATTAAGGGGGGTAAAAGGGAGGATGCCAGTGATTTTGGAAACTCGTATTTCACTTCTTGCTGTGCCTCAGCTGTACACCCACTCGCTTCGGTATCCGCTTCAGCTGCTAACAAACGCATGTGAGTATAGAAATGCTGCTGAAATCGGTGGAGCTCAGTGTCAGATACTTTTTAGCCCTCTTCTGTCTAGTACTCTAGATGCTTTTCCACGTATTGAGGTACTTAATTTTAAAATGTGACTTTTAGTCATGCTAAGCCTCCATTCCTCACCCACAAAAAGAACATAATTGCTTTTTCTCATCTCAGTTTTGGATATTTCACAGAGCAGGGTACCTCTCTGTCGTCTTACCAGCCCTACCAGCTCTGTTTCCCCATAGGTGATGCTGCACAGAGTACAAATGCAGGCTTTTCTTGCTTCATTAAATAATTTACGAGCTTGAGGTAGTCCCTGTTCAGATTTTGACAGCCTCTCTGCCTTGCTATCCATCACATTGTCTGGTTTAGGCTGTGCGTTCCCCGGTGCACAGCAGGGTTTTGATGGAGATTGCACCTTCTAAATACGGCAGCAGGTACAGCGGTGGCTGGTGCTGCTCGGTCCCTAGAAATGGTGCTTTTGGTAATGAGGCATCTATGTCCTTCAAAAGAGCAGTTGCGTAGCGCAGCTGGCCGTGGTCGATCCAGCATGTTCATTTGCTGGAATTGCTTTTCTCAGATCATGTTTCCTCTGTGTTTCTGCCTCACGGAGGGACGTGGAGGTGGTAACTGCTGCCGATAACAGACCCTGTCCTGACTCCGACGTTCCTCTCGCCGCTCCTGTGCTGCCCAGTTGATTTGGCTGCTGCCCGGAGGCTTCATACCAACGCAGGAAAAACCAGTCAGCTGACAGCAGGAGGGGATATTAAGCCATACAAGCTGCTCCTTCCTTGCTCTGTGCAACGCAGGAAATCAAGAGGATTAGATGTAATTTCCACTAGTAGAACTCCACAAAAGTATGTGCAACGTGTGGACAGGGGTACCAGAGAGGCTGATGGGCACATTGGCCACTCCTGGTCGGTTCACGGGCCAGACCAGTGCAGCCCCTTTTCTGTAGCTGGAGGAGGGCACTCTCTGCTAAGCTCCTCCTTTCCCACCTAGAAGAACGTGGCAAGTCCTTGTTGCACCTCCAACACCCTGTGAAAGGTTTTTGTTAGAGGTGTTGCATCAGTTGATGTTCAAGCCCGGGTGGCGGGGCAGCCTGCCCGGCCCTGTGCCTCACCTGTCACTCGGGGAGCGTGGGTGGGAGGTTGAGGAGGCGGCAGCCTCCACAGCTCTGGTTTGCGGGGAGAAGCTGAAGAAGACAAAACTACAGCTTTGCGCCCAGCCGTTGTGGCACTGAAACGAACAAAAAGGTGGGGTAACCTTTGCATTTCTCTAGCCTGAGGAGCTGGGAGTGGAGTCTCCGCTGTCAGAGGTGGCCTGGGCGTGCACTGCTGCAGCAGCAGCACCGATGCCCCCCTGCCTGCCCCCGTAGCGTCTCTTCTGCTGACGCGCCCAGAGGAGGGGGACGTTCATCTTCTGAGATGTGGACACCAGCAGAAGCCGGTAATCAAAGCACAGTTAGCCCAGACAGTGAGTGTTTTCCTGAGATTATCCCAGACAACGAGTGGTTTCCCAAGACAAAGTGCAGGCGGACCAAGAACCGAACCTGCCCGGTGTCCTGCCGCCGTCGGGGCTCTCGCTGCCCGCGGGGGCTGCTCTCCCGGCAGGTCTGGCAGCGCAGGCACGGGGCAGCTCACCGTGGGGGTCTGCCGTAGGAACCCCTTCATCAGACCTCAGTCGTGGGGTTGCTGCAGCACCTTTGGATGAAACAAGCTCTCTGAAGGCTGACTGAGCCTTTCACAAAGACTTTCTCATTGAATCTCCTCGTTGCTGGATTTCTCATTGCCTGAGGTATAAAAGCAGTAGCAGGCAGCAAGGCTTCCTCGCGTCACGGCTCTGTTCCTCTTTTGTATTAATTCCCTGTGTGAAATGCCTGTTTACTCTCTTGTACTGGTCTTGGGCTACCTTTAAGGGTCTCTCTGTGTGTGTTAGCATCTTTAAGTGGTGCTTTTTATCCACTGTCAACTCTGTAAGCAGAGGATTGACGTTCAAAGTGATGATATTGGTGCTTCTTTTATTTTTTTTCTTTTTTTTGATCCCGAGGTGAGCTGGTTCAGGGAACTAAACAAACAAAGAAACAGTCCAGCAAAACCACGCAAGCGAGTGGTTTTCTGCTGCCTGCCCTCCCTGAACCAGCTGCCTGCAGCATCAGGCAGATACCAGCACCTGTGCAGGAGAATGGCTCTTGGGACCATAGTGCTGAAGCCAGCTTCATAAATAAGACCCCATTAGCTACTGAAAAATCACATTTTCAGGCTCCTGAGAGAATTCTCCTTTTTTGATGGCCATGAGCATTGCTACTTTTCTTGACAGTCACGTTACAGCTGCCGAGGGAGATGGGTGACGATCCATGCGGTGTGTAACCGGTGACTGCTGCTCCAAGGCATCGGTGCAGACACATCCTCTGCCAGCGTAAAATGCTTCACGAGGGTAACAGCACAGTTTGCTCTCTGTGGTAGGTCATTGCATTTTTTTGACTGAAAGGCAGTCTATATAAAGATCTGTTCTGCATCTTTTCACCACAGAAAAATTATGGTTAATCCATTATAACACAATCAACTTGAAGAGTTTCAATTCCCTTCTGTACAAGACTTTTCATATATGTCTGTGCCTTGGTAACCGCTTGCAGGAAGTTTAAAACTGTCTGGTTGCATACCCAGAAATCAAGCCCAGCAGTGTCCTTTTTGATAGTGATTTGGTTTTGCTGAAGCCATTTCAGTATTTATTTTTAATGAGTAGATTCTTTTGAATTCATTTTACCAGCTCTCTGCTCGCATTGCTTCCTTGTGGTGAAAAGATGATGTAAAATGACTTGCTGCAAAATCCTAGCCTCAGTAAACTTAATGTTCTCGATCGAAAGAAGGTGAGCAATAAAGCCTAGAGGCCTTGCCTTCTTAATTTGCATTCAGAAATACTTAATTGATTGGCAGCTAGAGGATTACCTGGCATGAGATGGCATCTATACTCCAATTTTGTTCATGGAATGGTCTGGCTTTTTCTCTAAATTCCTGAAATAAAAAAGAAAAAAAGATTTATAAAACACATTGCAATTCTATCACTAATAAATGCACAACTATATCTCAGACCTGTAGCTATGATCTTGTGCAAACAGAGGCAGATGAGAATCACTAGACAGTTTGTTTGATCAAAGGCAAGTTGAACACTGCAGTGAAAATCCAGCATTATTTCACCTGCTATTGAGCAGTGCCCAAGTGTATACCTGAAGTGACAGCTTAAATAAACATAACGGGTAACCAAAGGCCACTAAGTTCTTCGTGATTCAGAAACGTGTTGGTCTGCTTTGGATATTTTGCAATGAGCAGTCGTCAGTAATTTCCATGAACTGTCTTGGGAGCAAACATCGTTCCAGTCCAGCGTTCCCCATTTTGTAGTGCTGACTACACATTCTTCCTTTCTATTTTTGGCATTTATTTGGTATTAACAAACTTCCTGGTCCCATGCCTCTTACTAAAGATGTTCTTAAAAAGAGTGACACAAATTACTGTTGGTTTCCCATTGGCTGTGATTTCACTTTTCATTAGGAACTGCCACAAAAGCAGTGCTTGCTTTAATCAGCTCTAGGCTCATTGTTTGGAAAAGCTTACAAGGTTGACTGGCTTTCTCAACTTGATCTGTGCTCACAGTAATGAGGCATCAGGCTAATGAGACCATTGCCATTACAATTACCAGCTTATTAAATCCTTAATTAGGGACCCAATTCTGCTAGGTGCTGAGCACTGGTGGCAAGTAGCTGAATATCTTCATGTGCCCAAGTTTTGATCTCTAGTTGAAAGCGGTACTTGAAGAATATTGAAGCTCCCTGTTCACGTATAAGGTCTGTTTCAGTGCTAATAGGGTAATTGACCCTAATGATGTTGGCTGGAGTGTAATGGTCAGAGCTGCCTTTCCTTCCTCTGAGAAGCCTAGCATCAATGTCATCGTTAAATGGGCTGTGATTCACACGGCAGAAGGCTGCATGAGGCTAAAGGGCAATATTTCCTATATAATGTTCTGTGGCAGATTGTTTTCTGCACATTCATGCACTAGTGAAAGGAGTTTGCAACTTTATTGTTCATCAGTGCCAATTAAATGCAAACTCAATGTTAGCCAGACGTGCTTCCTCCTGAATAAACAACTCTATTCTGTCCTCCCGAGGCTGGAAATTTTTAAATGTGTAGTATCTCCTTTAGAATTTAATTTCCAAATGACCTTCCCACTGCCTGCTTTCTGTTCCGTAGGAGTTATTGAGCTGAGCAGGCAGTGTGGGTACAACAGCAGGGCACTTTCCAGAAGTGCGTAAAGGAGCATCTCTCATGTCTGCCATGGGCCGGTTGTTCTGCTGTTGTTTCTGTCGGGGGAAGATTTTATGAACTCTTCTTGATCTTCGTCTTGTGGAGATGAAGTTTTAGGCTCACCTTTTCTGCTCTTCATGGCAAATGTGTCTTTTCAGGACCTGAGAAGCCTTTCAGCTCAGTCTGCCAGAGGCGGCTGCTCCCAGGTACGCAGAGGTGATGCTGCCTGGACTGAACTCCCTTCTCACCCATCGACCACCAAAGCCTGAGTTTAGGGAGAGCCCTCTGGGGTAGGTCCCCTGTAGAAAAGGGGCCGAGTTTTGTACATCAGTCCCTATGCATATCTGTGTGCACGCACATATACATGAAGCAGATTCTTTCCATTTCAGATTCTCTCCCCTATCAACCGAGCAGCCAGGACTCCCTGCGTTGGTGTGCAGATGTGACATTCCCCGTAGATGCTGGGTAAGATTAACATTGCAGCAGTCTTGTCATGCCCCAGTCTTTCTCATACCTTTTTTTTTATATTGTGCTATTCCTATTTACTTCCCAGCAATCCCTGCTGAAGCGGCTTTCTGCTTTGTATATTGTATAGAGGCGACACTATTCCCAGTGATGCTGCATGAGTGTATGATGCCAGATGTCTTGTACGGCAAACAGCTGCATAAAAGCAATCTTGTCCCATTTAAATTTAGGCTGGATTTTATCGTAGGTGTCTTTTAAGATAGATACCCTTAACTTTTAGTGCTTTGTCTTCTCACAGTGGGATCATCTGCATCTCTAAAATCAAGCTCAAATGGGGTTCCCATGAATCCATTGCTCCAAAATGCTGTCCTGATCGCTTTTGAAAAGCCAGTGAAATGGAATGGGGCTTATTTTTCAGGCTTAGTTGAAGTCATAAATTTTTTGCATTGCTATTGTGTTACAGATGAAAGCTAATTTCCTGAGTTTGATCTTGATATCTCTCACTGGGCTCTCTGTGGCTCTGAAGAAGTGATCTCGAGTGCTCGAGGTGCCTGGAACCAATTCTCAGTTTTAGAGGATTGTTAACATCATATAACAGAACATTCAAACGCTTAGTATTAATCACTGGTTCTTCACTTGCCACATTAATTGGAAGAATGATGTCTTGTCTTTGTTATGTGAGTGGTGAACTGAATGCTAAATGTAGCAGCCAAATTGCATTTCTGCTTCTTTCCCACTCTGACTCCTCCCAGATTTAAAGATTCATCTCAACTTTTAGCAGTCCACATCATTATTGGGATTTCCACTGCATACGCCTTGTGACCTTTAGAGACTGAGGACTCTTCCTGCTGGTTGCTTATTAGCCTTTCCCTTTGCAGCTGGTCCTTCTGGATCTGAAGTCAGATATTTCACTTAGCAACCTTGCTAATGAGAAATGAGATCAAGACTAAGTGAGCATTTTCCCTCCCAGGGACAACAAATTGACCAATACTCACTGTAAGAAGCAGTAAAAAGCAGGACTTCAGTTTCGTGCCATCTGGGCAGTTTCCACGTAGAACGTGTCTGGAGTCTTACCAGACCTGGAGGAAACCGCCTGGCTTCTAGGAAGAGAATATGTTGCAAGGATTCATTTGAACCTTCATGTTTTAGTTTTAAGCTACTCCCTGAACTTGGCAGTAATGCAAAAGTGTATAAAGCAGGTAAAAAAATCCCTATCTTAAAAGGCAATTTCAAAAGTTCATTTCTCAGCTCTTCAGTAATGGAAAAGGTCTCATCTATTTAGTTTCTTCTTCCCTCACAATATGAAATTGGAACAAAGCACTTAGATGTTACCATGGTAATTGGACTTTAAAGCATTTTGAAATAGGTAGAGTCCTAAAACGCTGGCACACAGGATGACAAAGGAGAGGTTTTAAGCCATGAATATTCCTGAGAAAATCCAACTTATTTCCTGACTTTCTTTGAAAATAGGGATGTTCCTGGCATGACATTAACCCTGCTTTCTGATTTCATTTTGAAAATTGAGCAAAGATCTGATTCCATCCAAGCGAAATGTCACTGGCCCAACAGTCATGCTTTTTATAGGATAGCAATGCTTCTTTCCTTCCCCTTCCCTTACGTTCTTGCTTTCCTCCTATTTTGAATTAGCAAAGCTCTGATCCGACATCTGCTAGGCACTTGTGTAAAGACAGCAGGGGAAAAACTGTGGACCAAGTGATCCTGTATGCTTGGCTAAGATCTTGTTCTTGTGTCTGCTTTGGGGCATCTCTTTTTGCCCTTAAAATGGTCTTGGGCTTTGAAGAGAGCTGCTTGATATGAAAGAGACTGGACCAAGAAACAACAAATTCTGGGTTTGGGATGCCAGCCCCACACAGCCTGTCCTTGCCCTGTTCAATGGGACTAACAGACCCCAAGTAGGAAACTTTGAGCTGTGAGACACCAGTGGATTAAGAGAATATTTTCTAGGTTTATCTCAAGCAGGCAGATGATCTGCAGATGAAATGGTTTTTGTCTGCTTTGCTCCCAAACACTCTCTTCTCAGAGCTCCCCTGTACGAAATGGGCTGGAAGCTAAATGAATGACTTGATTCTGGCGGGACTAAGGCATGAAATTGTTATGTGGCTCTGCTTAGAAATGTCACGACTATCGGGTTTGCACCTGATTTTACTGATGTGATTATCTGGGTCATGCTGTCCTTGCAAGACTCTGCTCCCCACCAGGCTCTAATTCTCCCCTTTGATTATGTGAAATTTGGCCATTTCTCACATAACTCTGCCACCACCCGTGAATCCAGCCGCTCCTTACCGTGCTGTCTGTAATGCTCATCAGCTTCTTACACTCTTATCTGTCACATCCAGCAATTTCTCGTGTTACATCCAGCAGTTTCCTACGTCTTTCCCAGTTACCTTAGTCTCAGGCAAGGGCCTCGTCAGCAGCCGACGCAGGCAGTGTGGAAACACAAAGATACAGAGATGAAGAAGTCTACTGCCACAAGTGACCAAGCCAGATTCATGTCTGCTGCCGTATAGAGAAGTGACTCCCCATCCACGTAGCTTTCCATGGTATCACTGTGGGACTTGGACTTTGATAGTCTGCAGGAGAAGCAAAAGTAAAGCTCTTAACAAAATAGCTACAGGAAAGAAGATTCAAATATGTATATCTGGGGTGCTGTTATTCATCCAAGTGTTTTAAAGAAATGGCTAGAGTCTTCCAAAAATAGCCCTGGGTTTAGTAATTAGACCCAGCAGAAATGATCTGTTGGATTTTTAAGCCTTCAGCCTCAAAGAGACATGTATTTTTTCATATTGTTTTGAATCCCAGAGCACAACTGAAGAGTCAGTGTTAGGCTCTGTACAAAACTCTAGGAGATGTGAATCTGATATCAATCTCTTAATTATGGTGGTTTCATTTCCTGAAACCTTTATTCGCTGGCATAACTTCATTGAAAGATCTTGGTTGCAATTAACCTTTAAATGCTTAGACAGTTGCAAGCACTGCTGAATCCCTTAACGCATTAAGAGATTAAGGATGCCTTTTGATGGTGGGAATTCAGTTTCTGGGCTGTCTGGGATGGGTCATTTCCATTGTCTCTCCCCTGTTTAGATTTTGTGCTGTATGCAGCTCCTTTGTGCTTACTCATTTCCTCCAGGTCTTCACTGTCACACCTTCATCCATGCCCTTGGGCTTGTTGCTGCAGCCAAGGTAAATCCATTTAAAGTCATGCATAAGTGGCTGCTGTCCAAGACAGGCTTCAAGAAAATCTCTGGGCTTTGGTTTTATTGTTAGCAAGTGTTTCTCTGCAAAGACAGACTCGTGGAGTCCCAGATAAGGCACAGAACCAGAGACTCCTTGAGCGTGCTGCATCCCTTTCTATGTGCCCTGTGAACAACACACGCTGCAAACCACACCTTTTCCGTGGTCGTAAGTTCATAAAAGACTCCACTTATTGCTTAAAAGAAGACTATTTACAGTCTGGCATGTTACACTGTGCAGGGATACAATTCACCAAAATAAATATTCCTAAACTTCTCCAGTTTTCCAGTAATTTGACTGCAACAACGACTCATGTAACACGTTTCTTCCTGGAGAGGAGCACAGCACAGCTGTGTGAGCCATTAATTGAAGACAGGAGTCCTGAGGTCTATCTGTTGCTATGTGAATGGCATGCTCTGACTTTCACACCTCTTTGTGCATCTATTAAAGTGGAAGACAATAACTTTCACTGTCTTGCAAACAAGCTATGAGGCTTAATTTATCACTGGAACTGCTCTGAGGTGATTGATTCAGAGTCCATGAAAATGCGTGGTTTCGCTGTATGCGTCTGGTAAATATGTAGCTCTGATATCCAGGTCTTGAGCAGGCTCTTTGAATAAAGGAAGATTTTGCATGTTGGTGCTGGAGATGCCTCTGGCATGGCAGATCAGAAGGAGAAAATGGTAATGAGAGCTTGTAATGATTGATAACTACAGGAATTTTGATCAGATGGATTAAGGCAATTACTGATGGGATAACAGTCATTAGTACATACTTTTTTTTTTTTAAATATGGAGATGAATTGCTAAAAAGCAGAGAAATGTGCTGAGATGAACAGGAATCTTTCATTAAATGCTTTTTTTTTTTTTTTTTGGCTGGTGTCTTTTTTTTCCCTTGCAAATCATGAGGCAAACTAGTTGGGAAAACAGACTGGCAAACCTGGGTGACTGAGCAGGGGAGCAACGTGTGGGAGCAGGGAGGGGATGTGGTGCCTGTGCATGCTGCTGGTGGGACCACCACCGGGCAGAGTGTCACCGTCTGTGTCCTTAAAATAAAGTCAAGAATGGGTAGAAAAGAACCAGAGACAAGAAAACAGACTGGTAGCAAAAGAGTCAAGCAGAGATGCCTGTTTAGCTAATGGAAATACTGCAGGGGCACTTGATTACAGCATGCTAATGCCTTCATGGAGATGGTTCTTGGTGTTAAAAGGGCTTTTTTATGTAGCAACAGAAGTAGTAGTGAGAGGGACTGATTAGAAGTGAAGCTGGACAAATTAGGAGTAATTTCTTTTTAAGATATCAACTGCTGGAAGAAGCTGCTGGGAGGGCAGCAGGTTCTCTGTATCCAGATGTCTCCATGTCCAGACCAGCTCGTTGTTCAGAATTTAATCTTTTGCCAAATATGTTCTGTACTTCAGTCAGATGTGGATTTTTCCGTTTCCAACGCAGCAGGCTGGAGCTACACGTAAGGGTGTTTCTGGAGACTGGCTGGTCATCATCCCTGCCTGGCCACGGGTGCTGCCTGAGCCCCGCTCATGGACCGGCTGGGGGGAACAGCTTTGCTCTGCGGCAAACCCAGCCCTTGGGCTTTAAAGCATCTCCTCAGAAAATCCCCCATCCCAACGGGCCAAAGCCAGGTCAGGCAGAAATCACTTGTAGCAGAGCTTGGTCCTGCCCACAAATCCTGGGCAGGAAAACATTTCCAAGAGGAATTGTAGATGCTTTAGTGAAAAATTCCTGTGATAGCCCTTCAGTGTGCTTTAAATCATATGACAAAATACAGGCTTCTGCATAGGTCCATGCATTGACATATATAGTGAAATTCCTATAGTAATCATGTGAGCTGTGATTAATGAGCTGTGTCACACGGGTGAGGCGTCTAAGGCTGGTATTGAATCAGGTGGTTGATCCTTTAAGGTGAATTTCCTGTTACTGATGTTGACGCCGATAATTTTTTTTTTCTTTAAGGTAGAGGAGACAAGCGTGAGATCAGCCTGTCGCAGCCGGCCGGCTCCGCTGGGAAAGCAGGCGTGCGCTGAGGGGGAGGACGAGTTGCACTGACGTTTACATTGGCAGTGCCCAGTTCGGATGTGTACAAAACCAGGATGGTGGTACTGATGAAGTCTAGCTCTGGTACAACGGACCTCAAAATAAATAGCTTAAGGAATGAAGTCATGGCATGTCCCCTGTGGTGGGGTGTGGGAGCCGATGCAGAAGTCCCTGTGCTGGGAATGGGGTAGATGTGAAGAGTCCTATGCCCTGGGCAAGGATTTCTCCTCCCCTGAGGAGTTTCTCCAGGGTGTAGAATTTGGAGACAAGTGGTAACATCTGACCTCCCTTCTTTAAGTAGGAAGCCCTCTGCACTCTGTAAAGTCCGCACAGCTTTCCTGAGGTGAAGAAGAACCGGGGCTACTGCCCGTTCCCTGGCTGCAGCAGCGAGGAGGTGCTCGCCGGCTCTGCCTGGTGCTCGGCAGCTCGGGGTGCTGGTGGAGGTCAGGGTGGGTGCACGTGCAGATTCAGTGGCTTCAACAAGGGATGCGAATGTCAACAGCGAGTCTGTAACCCATGCATGCCTTGGCTCCACTTGGAAGAGTGGATTTATTCACCTTCATTTTAAAGGGGATTGCTCAAGGGAGGGGATGACTCTCAAGGTGACAGAAGAGGAAACGGTGGGCTACGGGTGAGGAGAGGAAGGAAAGACATCAGGTTTGATAGCTGTTTGCCTTGTGTTTTCCTTCCAGGCATCATAAAGTACAAGGGGAAAACAGATGGGCAATGACTCTGCGTCTGCCTGTTTCTCTCCCTCCCATCACCTAGGGCTGGCAGAGCGCCCGGGCCGTTCCAGTCAGCTCTTGAGCAACTGCAAAAAGCGCACACAAGATGTGCTGTTTGCCAAGCTTGGGAATGCAACCAAGCTCAAAGCAAAGGCCCGAGTTAGCCCCCAGGTTTCATGAGCTTGTGCTTTGTATTTGAGAAGATCATCTACTCAGCCTTAACATGAAAACATCAGCTTAAGCCAAATAGATGTAATGCCTCAAAAATCAAAGAGCAGCCTAATAGCAATATCGTGTACTTCTCCCTGGCAAGGCAAGCCAAGAGAAATTGGAGGACCCCCTCAGTGTCAAATCCAAGTTGTGGATTTGACTGCTGCCCTTCACGTGTGAGGCAACGTGTTTTCAAGCAGGGAGACATTAGATATTGAGCTGCTCCCTGATGGGAGGTGATGGGCCAAGTTCACAAAGTCTGGGGAAAATATCTCACTTAAAAGTTAAACACTTCACGTAAATGTATGCCTGGATATGTAGGCATTGAAAAAAACCCTAGCCTTATTTAAAAACAAACAAATAAGAAAAAGCCACAGCCTTTGGCAGTAAGGAATATTTCAGAATCTGAAAACAAGAAAAAGCTGGTATTTCTATAAATCCCACAAGGAGAAGAAGTTGTGCAGGTTTATTCTTTTGCTTTGCATCTCATTTTAGCCTCTCATTCCTTCTGCATTTTCCGTGAAGTGTTCCAGTTGCTTGGCTGCCCTGGGTGCTCTCTTCTCTTGCTTGCATGCACAAACTGGGGAATCTTGTATGCAAAGAGTCATTTTCCCTAATTTGACCCCACAGCCATGATAAGTCGATGCAAATGAGATGGTGCAATGGTGCATAAATAATCACCAAGGTTTTCCCTATAATGTGCAGGTGGATGATCTGACACTGCCCCAGCACAGTGCTCGTTTGTGGGTCTTGTCCCCGTGCCCCTGCTGGGAGCATCTGATGGTGGCACCAAACTGGAGATCTCAAGGCGGAACAGTTCCTCCTTGGGGCCATGGGGTGTGGGTGGGAGGTGGGGTGGGGGGGAATGCCGCTCCCCACCTCTGCAGGGGCTCTTGCGCAATCCCTCTCTATCGGTGTGCTCAGAGGAACCATGCCTGCACCACGAGCATCCTCTCCTCCTGCAGGAGGAATAACCCAACAGCTTGGCGAGAAGCTCCAAGGAACGATGTTCTGCTGCCACTTCCTCTTGCGTCTTTTTATCTCTTCAGAACAGACACCTCCTCCTCTTGACTTGCATACGTGCCAGCACGGCATTGCATTGCCGGGCTTGGCCATCCCCGCCAGCCCACCTCCCTTTGGTGTGATTTGGGCTTTTGTTCCCTGGCAGTGGGCTGGCTTTTGCAGCAAAGCATGCAAGACCTTTTCCTCTTGGCAGTGGGAACCGAGGGCAGACCCAGTCTGGCCCGTGCTGAAGCCTGTAGTTCCCAAAAAGGGGATGAACAGCAGAAGAGGGAGAGGTTTTTGTGCAGTTTGCGTGTGCCTGTGGGCTTACCCTCGTGGGGTCAGAAAGCAGCTCACTTTTGTGGTGACATCTCCTCCTGCACAGGGTGGACCATGTGCGCACAGTCCTCGCTTTAGCGTTAGGCAGCTTTGGCATTCCTCTATTCAAAGGAAGAAGCCAGATGAATAACCCGAGGATGATAAATGGCCCACAGCTTCTTCATGCTGGCTGTGACTGGCTTCTGTTTGGGAGGTAGATAAGACTTGTGGTTTGGAAATAGCCAGACATCTGAATGTTAGCAGGGAATGCTGATGAATAGTGTCGCTTTTTTGGTTTGGCTTCTAATCCTGCATGGCTTTTGGATGGCACTGGTGATGAGGGATCTTGCCTGAACTGGAATTTACAAGGAATCTTGCTTCTTGGAATAGACTGAAAAGTCCCCAAGCCCCAAACTTACGCAAATTCAGTACAAGGTTTGCTTTAATTTTTATATTAAGTCCTCACTATTTGTAAATGACCTTCTCTGACCTTGGATTGTCACAAGGACAAAATACATTTTTGCCAGGCATGTGGATACGGAGGCAATTTTCACAGCAGCAGGAAACTAGCCAGGGCTTGTCCAGCTGCTGGAAGCTTGCTTCATCGGGAAACAGGAGAGTGAGCATTTCTGATCGTCAGGCCTGAAGTCAGGCACAAACCAGTCCTTAGGATGCTGTACAGATGCATTTAGTTTGAGATCTGGACTCTGTCTTATCCTTGGCTGAT
The DNA here is from genome assembly GCA_013400755.1 of Pelecanoides urinatrix. Lineage (NCBI taxonomy): Eukaryota > Metazoa > Chordata > Aves > Procellariiformes > Procellariidae > Pelecanoides > Pelecanoides urinatrix. The sequence goes on along the minus strand of VZTQ01008162.1, from coordinate 158,806 downwards.
GAGATGATTGGGGATGACAAGTTTCCCCAAGGGACTTCAGCTCTGGTCCTGTCCAGTCTGGACTAAGAAGATAATAAATTTAAGTGCTAATCCATTTAGGCTGAAAATGCAATTCCAGAAGATGTTTGCTAAGTGCAGTCCCGTTCCGTGAGAGCAGGTGCAGTGCATATTTCCCATATGTATTCGTAAAGTAATTCTAAATATATTCATTTATTTTTATGAGCGCTTGTCATTACATAAAGTACTGACAGCCAAGAGTGCATCCCTGCTAGACTATCTCTGTAGCAACCCTACCAAGAAGTAAGCAGCCTAATGCTGTTATAGTCTGATTAATGTCTGCAGGAGACTCCTCTGGCTTCTTTCGTCTGCAAAGAGCACGGGTGGAGGAGAGCCCTTCTGGCTGAGAGCTGGGGGCAGGGGAGAGCCCTGGGGCTCTTGGCTCGTCCCTCCGTCTTCAGTTCCCTCACCTCTGCTGCAGGCGACGTTCCAGGAGATGTTCCGCCAACCCCAGGGTACCATTATTGAATAGAGAAACGTGTTGCGTTTTGGTAGAGGTTTATAGCCACCATGCTTATCTGATCCATTTGGTTTGGATGATATTCAAGCAATGCTTTTAGATGACTGGTGAAGAAACTCTTTGAAAGTGGTTTTAACTAGATCTGGATGAAGGGTGTTCAACAGAGGGAATCGACCCCAAAAAATGAACGTGTGCTGTGAATTTAGAGAAAGGTTAGTGAATTGTTTCAGTTGAGGGGAAAAAATAATCACTTTCTTGTTTGGAAGCACTGACTTTATTTGAAACAGCTTTTTATTGAACAGCTTCCCTTATTTAAAATTTGATCCAACGGCAAATGTTAGTAAACGGATTTAAATGACCTTTCAAGTCAAACAATTTTGTAGGCTGACTCCAAGCAGAGTGTTCGTGTTTGCTTGTCTCAGTGACAACTTGAAAAAAAAAATTCAAGTTTGATTTATTTGGAGACAAACCATTTTCCAAAATTCATTCCCAAAACCCTGAAAAATTCATTATTTATCAAGTTTTAGTCACTAGTTGGAAGACAACATTATTTTACTTTGGCTAAAGCAAATTTATTGGAAGTGCAATTTAAAAATAGAAGTATTTATTTTACAATTAATCCTAGGTAATTTTTACATTTCAAACTAATACATAGTGATACTTTGCTAATGACATGCAGTTTTCTTTAAAGTTACTTTAATGCCTGTGTTCAAATTGGACCTATGTATTTTTTTTTTAGACTTTAATGCTAACTGATGAATTTGTCAACATCTTTCAATGACCTTTATGACTTGAAGCTTTCCAGAACTGACTTAGTTAAAGATGAGATGGAATCAAAGTGAATTTTTAAAAAGTCTGCTTTATTATTCTCTATTAAAATTCTCCTGAATTACTCAGCTGTCAGAGATGGAATGGAATTTATCATTGAGTTATTCACTTGGATAATTAAATGAACCTGCAACTTTAGTTGAAATGAAAGTGAAAAAAGGCAGCAAGGTGCTACATGGGACAAATTCGCTTCCTGGCAGACTTCTTGGGATTATTTATTTGTCCACCCATAGTTTGAGGAGGGTCCATTGAGTTTCTGCTTTTGATATTTTAAATCTATAATAGAGTCTGCAAATACAAGAACTCCAGCAGTGTTCAGCTCAGCTCTTCTCTCGGTGTTGAGTCTGAAGGGGGTTACAAGTAGGGATTACAAGATCTAGACCCTAATGCATCAGTTCTTCCAAGTGCACTCCAAACCACTCTTTCCTGCCCTCACCATCGTGTTGCAAACTAATTGCAAAGAAATAAAGGAATGGTTGGAAAGAACAATACTGTGATACTGAGTCTTGTAGAGGGATGCCTGCCTTGCTGTGCACCAAGGACATTTTTGACAAGGCTACTTATTCAGATTCTGTTGCTGTGCTTCACAGTAACTGTGATGGAGGAGGCCTCTCTATGGAGTGGGTACGATGAACATTTGGCCGTTAGGAGAGGCAAATTGGTTGAATGAAGCCATATGCTATTCATAATTATTTTCACAACACCTGCTGGATTAATTTTAAAATAAATATCCTGAAATGTGAGGCATGCCTATAAAAACCCCTGACTAATGGGAGAAAGAGAAGCTTGCAATGCTAAGCCTGGACCTAGGGATGTTTAGTCCATTAGTGATTTAGCAAATTCTGTAAGAAAAGGATGGAGATTGTAAAAAAGGTGGATATAGGAGGGATTATTATGGTGAAAGCATTTGTTAAAACCCCAAACCTACAGCACTCTGTGCTTCCTAATCCTATGAGCCTGCTTGACTTGGTCTGTGTGGAGACCAAGGGAAAGCATCATCCGGGGGGGAACGAAGATGACAAGGAGGCTGAAGCAGACCAAAGGCTAGCGATGAGAAGCCCCATGCAGGTTTTGCCTGGTGTGTTAAGTCAGTGCAATGCTTTTGGAGAAGCTAGATTCAAACTTAATTTTTAAGAATCATAGAATCATTAAGGTTGGAAAAGACCTCTAAGATCATTGAGTCCAACCGTCAACCCAACACCCCCATGCCCACTAAACCATGTCCCTAAGCACCACATCTACACGTCTTTTAAATGCTTCCAGGGATAATGACTCAACCACTTCCCTGGGCAGCCTGTGCCAAGGCCTGACCACTCTTTCAGTAAAGAATTTTTTCCTAATATCCAATCTAAACCTTCCCGGCACAATTTGAGGCCATTTCCTCTCGTCCTATCGCTTGTTACTTGGGAGAGGAGGCATAAAGCCATGCTCGCCCCACAAGAGTGATGTTTGAACCTGCAGGTAAGTCTCAGCTTGCTCTTTGTTTTCCACCTTTTCCGCAGGAAGAATGTTGCTTCGTGCTGGTCTGTTCTGGGAACGGACTGCTTCCCTGCGTGCACTGGCTCAGCTCTGCTGGTGGGTGTTTCGTGGCAGAGGGCAGGGCAGCGCTCGCTTCGTTATCCACCTTTATCTGCTGGTCCCAGAGGGGATGCAGCAGCCTGCGGGGATTGCTGTTCCCCTCGAACCGTGACAGCGGCTGCGATGCTTTTCTTCCCAGCATCAGAAAACACGCAGTGCTTCAAAGCCATTTTCACAGCTGTGGCAGCTGTCTGGGGCTGGGCACCCATTCCCATTCATGCGAAGTTGACCAATTTTCTGCTGTTTTTTTGTGTAATCTGCATTCTGCAGGCTCTAAAACAGCCTGATTGGTGTCTGTGTGGTGGTGCCACGCTGTGATACGGGGAAGCCTGTGGAATGAGGTGGGGAAAGGTCAAATCTCCAAGTTGTGTCTATACTGTGCACACAAGTGTGAAAACACCTGCTATTTCAGGGGTCGAATTTATCTTCTGGCTGGAGGTGAGGGCGCTGGAGGTAGAGGAGAGGAGGGTCCCTGGGTGCAGTACGCTGCGCCGTGCAGAATGTGACTACAACGAGAAAGCTTTCCCTTTGGTCACTGTTAAACCTCCACCATTTTGGCTTTTGTATGTGACTGCAAATTAGATACCATGTAATAAATCCTGATCTGTTTATCATAGAGCAATTTCCAAATTATGTAATCTTAATTTTAATTAACAGGTCTCGTGAAAACAGAAGCTTGTAAATTCAGTGCTCTCTCGGGGCTCAAGTGATTGAATGCAGTACTAGTTTCAAACTTCAGTAGCTCTTCTATCACACCTGCAACTCTTAGATATTGTTTTTCCTGGTGACTGTGTTATTACTCTGCCAGTGAGTACTGTCTGTACCAACACTGCATAAAAGGAGGGACGTTACACCACTGGCTGTTGCGTTCAACAGACCTTTCCCATCTCTAGAGCCACTCTGAAAAGCTTATAGTCTTGCTGAAACATTTCCTAGCTACTTCTCCAAATCTGGATTCTCCAAGCCCAAAAACTAGTCTCTGGATTTCTCCAAGGATTCCTACTACCTCCTCCCACAAATATGTCTTAGTTCTTAATGACATGAAGGTAAAAATAGATATTCTCTTGCACAGTGTTTGCTGTCACAGACTTCATTTCTAGGAGTCTCCATCACTGCTGGGTCAAGAAAGATTGATGCAAAATTGGAAAGCAAAGTGTACTTCTACCTCCTGTGCTCTCTTCTCTGAATAGAGAGAAAACTGTTATTCAAGGTGTTGAAGGTGAATGAATTTCTCACAATCACATGTCAGATTTTGTTGATTTTCTTTTTCTAAAGAGTGGACAACCCCTGTAGGACAACAGTGCATTCCTAACCAAGAGGCAACATGGGTTTATGGGTCTCATCATATTCTTCCTTGAAGATATGAGTAGAAAAAAAATGCAAAGATTGAAATACATCATTCTAGTGGTGACTTCCCCACATGTGCTCCTTGACTATGAACAATCCCGGGGAATTGCTTCCTTGGCTCTTGGACACCAGGACTGGCGCATGCTCATGTATACATCATGCATCCTCATGAATGTGTCATGAAGCCCCCTGGCAGTCACCCCGTGACTCGCTCAGCGAAGGAAGGCAGCTTTGCATTTCTGATAGTGGTGGAGTGGTGGATATGGTTGAAAGAGAAAAAGAAGTCTTTAATCTCGTAAGCATACTTTGTTTGCATTTCATTTAGGTTTAATTTTTCTTACAAGAAAATGCATGTTTACTAAAAAAAAACCACGTGATTGAGAAACTGATCTACCCACTTTTAAGCCTCCAGGGAAGTTGATCAAAGGCAGGCAGGAGAGCTGCATGCCTACGGGTCACAGTCTTCCTCAGAAATCCCAGCCTATATGCTGAACTCATTTATTACCTATCCGCAGTGGTATGTGATTATTGATGCGATCTTAATTAATTTTCTGTTATTATTATGAATTTTTTTCCTTTAAATATTTTATTCAACATTTTTACTGTGAACCAAGAAAACTAAGAAATTTGTGGGAAGAGGTTTGTGGTGTAACGTCTGTAATCAGCATAGGAGAAGAAGAGTTTTAATAAATAACAGCAAAGGAAATGAATAAAGAGCATGAGTGTTATGAAGAGTCAATGGAAAGCAGCTCAAGGGAAAAGGGGAAGATGCTGACGGATCTTACAGTTTGCACTAGGAAAGAGAAATGCATATCTATACCTAGACAACAGATGTCATGGGCTGCAGTGGCTGAAGAAAGATGTTTTTGCGGTTGCAGCATTTGTGTTTATTTTTAACTCTTCTTCTTGGCAAAGGTGGGTTGAGTCAGGACTTAAACCTGCTTGTGTTGGCTCCTCTGTGCCCACCCTGCCCACTGGCCCCCATCTGAATGGGGGACGTGCAGCACTTCGCAACGCGAGCCGGAGACGTCCGGCTCTGCCGATCCAGCGAGGCCTGTCCCGTCTCTGAGGGCTCTGCCCTCTTCCCCTTCTGTACAACCAGACCGGTGTTTCCCAGAGATGTCGGGTCCATACCCAGGCTGACAGTCAGAAGTCTTCATGACATGACCGTTACCTTGGCTGCAGGTACGGCTACCTGCTGTTTAATGAAAGATATCTGCATTTTTGTAGTATTATTTGGCTTTGACAAATTTGGTGCACTCATTTTGTGCAAACTCTTTGGGGATTCTGAGGATTTTGAAAAAACACCAAAACTCTGATTTGTTCATTTTTCTCTCCTACTTCTAAATTTGCATTGTTAGTGAAGTGATTTTTTAAAATAAATATTTCTAAATGACAACAAATCACTCATTTGAATTAATTTCAGCTTCACTTAAGGGGTTTGCAGATCTTAGTGGCTTTGTTAACAAACTTGAGTTAAACAAACTAAAACCCAAATAATTATCACATGGCTTGAAATGTGTTTTGTGAGTGCCAGGCACGTCTCTAAGTGCCCTCAAAAAATGGAAAACATCCTATTTATTTACGTAGCCACATACTTCCACAGCAAAGTCTCTGCTCTTTAGCATTCAGAAACTAGCAGTTACTCTGCGTCACTAGGCAAAAATGTGTCCTGGTGGCTGTAAAGGAGTATGATTCATTCCTGTGAGGAAAATGATAGTAATAAAATATAATATAGTGGTTCCCTTTGGTTATATCACAAAAGATTCGTCAAATTACAGACGCTCTTCATGTACAAAATGCACATAACAAAATGTAATGCAAATAGAAGAATGGTTTATTGCCTAATCAAGGGAAAGTACATGTCTCCATCAGCTTCCCTTTGTTCTCAGAATAGAGTGTGCTGGTATATAATCTGCTGTGGCATGCACGTGCTCCATGGGAACTTCACGCTGATAAGCAAGAGGCGGTCTTAGGCACGTTTTTGAACTGCTACGATGTTATAGGACTCATAGATGCTCAAGTAAAGTGCTATGGGAGCGGTGAAACCACAGTTCCTCCACTTGTGTTATTCTAAGTGCTGAATTTCTCCTGTGAAATCACTGAATGAGAACCCGAGGGCTTCAGCTTTGCCCCCACCGTACGTCCTTCAGGCTGATTTACTCATGGGGACCCAGAGGAATTATGAAATTCCGCTGAACTCTGGTGACGGCAAGCAAAGGCGTGCTGGGCTATGGCCTGAGAGGTGGGAGGGCTGTGCTTACCCCCGGTCCCCTCCGGCTGCAGCGGTGCCGGCTGAGGACATTGCTGTCCCCAGTTGCTTGGGGTGAGCCCCACGGGACAGCCACCCCGTCACCTCTGCTGGGGTAGCTCTCCCGTCTTGGCTGAAAGAGCTTGTAAGGGAAGACCAGCTAAGCGGGCTAAGCTATCCCAGCTCGTTAGCGGCCCAGGGACTGGTTGTGTGACCAGCTCAGGGGCACTTGATGGGGCAGGGAGAAGCGTCTGGGGGCTGGAGGTGAAGAGTGAGTGTCACCACCATGCTGAGGCTTGGCCAGACCCAAATTCAAGGAGCTGCCTGGGGACAGAGCTGAATGCTGCACCATTGCTCCTTCCCCAGACTTTATTTTTGAAGAGTGATGCAGAGTTTTGATATTTTTAGTATTTTTAATATTTTAAAACTGCTTTGCTGCAGAGGTGAGGACTGCTTTTCCTCTTCGCTTCTCCTCTGCAAGGTTTTGTGAAGGAACTGGTCTCTTTGCCACAGCATCAGCAGTGTGTGTGCACGTCCTTATTTTCAAAGTAGGAAAAATATTATGGCGTGTTAGTTGTCCTTTATTCTCTGCAGTTAGAGAAGTTTATTGCAAAATTATTACCATTATCACCCTTCTTCACAAGAGTTGTTGATCTCTGCTGTTAACATCTGAGAAGCTCTCTGAGTGTTGATTACTTCCCTTGAGAGTGTTCTTGGCTCACTGATGCATGGCAATGCATAATGTCTTATGCCTACGACCTGTTAGGTACACATAAGCACCCAGAAGACAATTAAACTGCTCAGTTTGAAAAAAAGAAGGCATCTGAAAAGACTCCAGTCCTCTCTGCATGTACCAAAAAAGACAAGGATTGCTACTTGCATATAGCAAGTGATGAGTGTACAGAGTTGGCTACGTAGTATTTATTTGGATAAATATCTCTGCCCTTTGAAGGCAGAAATGTCAATGCTAGCTGCTAGCAATCACTTAGGGAGATGATGTATTTAACAACTGATAAGGTTTATCTTCCCCTTGTGTGTGTGCCAGAGTGACCTTCATTTTTTTAAATAGGTACAAACTGGATTTTGTGAATATTGAGGGTGTTCTCCAGATCTTACAAACAGTGAAATATGTTGTAGAAATATGTAGATCCAGGTAGCGGAGATGACTGTAGTAGTGGTGTGATCTACTGTGCCCGGCCATCTGCAGATGTAGACCTGCTGGCAAAGTGTAGGCATATGGAATCAAACCATTGTACTCCACACAACCACGTTGCTTAATGGAAGAAGCTGGAAACTGGATTTTCTCTTTAATGGGTAACTCACACTTTTGATAAAATGTGGCAGTTTCTAGCAGAATGAAATTCTGAGAAGAAATTTCAAACTAATGGAAACATTTTGATAAAATGGGAAGGTTTAGTTGATTTTTAATGCTGGAAACCTTGGGAATTTTTGGATGAAAAATCTTGCAGGGGAAAAAATAAAAGTTCTTTGAGAGGGAAAAAGGGTTCATGGGGTTGTGCCATTTTTCATGTTAGCAAATTGAATCGGCCATAAAATTCCATTTGTGGGGATGAACTATGGATGTTTGCATATGGAACATAGGCCAGAGCAATCTCTGAGCTATGCCACCAGTTTACCATTTTATAGAGGAAAGCATTCATATTTTTTGTGATGTTGGAGTGGGGTCCCAACTTTTGGGACTATTTTCTTTGACTTGCTCCTGTCAGGAGTAGAGCTTTTAATTAAATGACAATGTTAGGCTAGTCAGACGACTTCTATTATGATTTTTAAGGAGTTCTTTGGGGAGCTATAAACATGACAGGGTTTGTATTACTGATGTGATTTAACAGAAAACTACCTAACTTTCTAAGCGATTCCTTTAGGTGTTTCAATGTCCTTCTTGGGGTGTTTAATAGCTCTAGCACATCCCGTTTGCTGCAGGACCAAAGGATGTGCTTTGTTCTGATATTTCTACTGCCCTTTGTATCCTGAGTATTTAAAAATTAATTTTAGTGCTTTTGAAATAACTAAATGTTCATTACCCTCTTTTAATTCCAACCTCCCTTACCCTCCCCACTTCAATTTACACTCTTCAGTGCTCCCCAAACCTCAGCAAACCCTGATCTTTCTAAGACAAAGAGGAAAATGAATCCTGGAGTGGAGAGAGACCCTTGGCAGGGCATCCCCATGGGACAAACCTGTGCCACCTTGCCAGCCAGTAGCCACTGAGCACCCCACAGCACCCCAGTGTCCCTCCAGGGTGTTGCTGAGCGTTACTGATATACTGGAAGAGGAGAATCCAAGCCCAAGCCTACTACAGGCCAGGCAAGGCATGGATGCAGGAGAGGGCTCTGCAGCAAGGGGGCTCAACCTGGGGCCAGGACTTGAACTGGGTCTGGGCTTGCAATAGAGTAAGTGAGGATTTTGGAAATGAAAGAGAAGATGCTCCGCATCTAGTAGCTTGCTTGGTCACATCTTTGAGGTGACAGGGTTTAAGTAAAGCACAATCTGGCTCTGGCCACGTTCCTTTCTGTGACTGAAGACAACCATCGCACAGACTCAGGAGCAGAGCTGGCCCTGGGCTTGTCCCCGGGGATTCAGTTGCCTGGAGACTTGAGCTTTCTCCAGCACTGGGCCCTTGATGAGTCTTTCCTTGGGTGTCTTCAAATGAACACAAAAAAGCATACTTAAGCTCTTTAAATTGGTCTATTTTCTTGCTTTTGCATATGTAAATCTAGATTAATCAGTTTACAAATTCAAAATTACTCTTTGAGTTCATAGTATAACTGAGGGCAGAATATCTCCACATTTATTACAGGGGAGGTGCAATTAACCTAAAAAGCTGACAGAACAGCTAAATTACTGTTTCAACACATTGTTGGGGGCCTAATAATTTTTTCTTCATTATTAAGATCACTGAAGAACAGCTTTCAGCTGAACTTTCAAATATGAGTCCAGTGTGCTTATGTAATTACCATCATGGTTTAGAACTGGATTGTGTCCAATATAATCTGAATAACCAGATACTGATGTCTATTTAGAGAGACCTATTTTAATTTTCCTTTGGTGATCTTGCATAGGCACTCAAAGAGGGTATAATGAAGCAACTAATATTTTAACTCCAAGTGTAGCAAAGTTTTGGGATAAGTTTAATTTTAGTGTTTCCATTTTACTGGTGTTGAAGGAATACTGAAAACTGAAGCGTTTTTAGGGAGAAATAGCAGCAAGACAAGTTTTTAGAGTCCTGCAGTGAGGATTATGGTTGTTATGGTTACTAGATTACCTATATTGGTACCCCATCTGAATTCATCCAGAGTCTCATCCCCACTGGAGGATGTGGAGTTCCATCCTACAAGATGCACCTCGGCGAACCAGTCCACCCATTTGTCATCATTCAGAAATAAAAAGGGCCCACAATGTTCTCTCTTGTCGTAATTGCTTCAGGCTCCTGCATCTGTGGGCTCCAACTGTCTTGCTGTTATGACAGTTGATTGAAATTACTCAGAAATGATGCTTCTCAGAACAGAGCATTCTTTCTTAATAAATCCAAGAGCGGAAGATGAAGGGTAAAGGTATAAACTACAAATCTCACATAAATATTCCCTTAGGAAAATATTTTCTCACAATTTTATGAAGAAGTTTAGTGCATTTCTGATCTGCACTCTTATTTGCACAGTTAAATGGGAACCTTAGAAACAAACATATTTGAGCAAGAAAGATCCCCAGCGAAATATGCTTTTAGCAAAAGGATCCTTTTTAGCTTCAGCTGGGACTAAAAGAAGCTGGCTGCACAAGAACAGCTTGTGAAAAGTTGCATGGAGAACAGGAGACCTTGAACTGTAATGTAAGTCTCAAAATGCTTAAAAACAGTGAGGAATTTAGGCAGAGAAATGCATACGGGACTTCTATTGCTGTCTCTTTTCTCTTACTTACCTGACATGAAAATCCCCCTCCTCCTCCTCTCTGTAGGACTGATCTGTCAGAAGGATCGATGTCGTTTGATCTTTTGAAAGCAAGCCTTGTTAATACAGCCCCGATCTGCAAGGCTGGATTGGATTCCTCTACCTACTTGTATATGTTTTCTTCTTATCCGGGGTATTTTATCTCTGGAGATAAAATCTTTGGAGTTTCTCATCTCTAGTGATTGCTTCGCCTGTGGTGGTTTAACCTTGCTCCTGTCATGCAGCATTTCGGTGGTTTCACTGCTTCGCTGCTGCACGGCTATTGAACGCTCCAGACGTGACTCTGCCGCCCCGAATCCCTGCACCCGAAACTCGACCTTGCCGGTTCTGCGAGCCTCTCTCGTACCTTCCTGTAGGTGTTAAATGAAGTCTTTACTCGTTCAGTATAAAAATATGAACAGTATAGCGCTTGTGAGACTCAGCCTTCCATTTGCATTTCTGCGTGTCCCCACACCCCTGTACTAAAGGTTGCTGGTAGGAAGCACAGGCTGGTGACATTGGCTGAGGGACAACCGGGCTACAACATTATAGGAGGTGCAGCAAGTGGCCTGAGGAATTAACTGTTTGAGGAATTACCTGTTGCAAATCAGGTAGCAATCAAGCCTTGTCATTTAGTCATCTGTTTTGGCTTTCAGAGGGTTCTGAGTCCCTTCCAGGTTGACACAAACATTTCTTATAAAGCCAACTGCAGAAAAAGTATTGTGAGAGGCCCAGTTCAAAGGCTTCTTCCTAATGTGCATGCTGGAGTTATTTACTCACAAACCGAAAGCCGGGATGCTGGGATGTTACTCTGCAGGTTGATAAGATCCATAGTGGGAGGGAATCTGAGAAACAACAGTGTTGAGCTAAACAACAAGCAAAGTGAAGTCAGCAACCAGGAGTCCCTGTTCAGAAACACAACTGAATTACAAATTATGCCAATGCTTCAGCTCTTCGTTTAAAAAGCATCATCTTCAGAAGCACAGATGCTCTCTGGCCATGAAATCATTAGAAAACAATAGCTTGTGCCTGGAGATGCGCAGTCCCTGCTGACCACAGGCTCTTTGCCACTGCAGAAATCATATTGGAGGTATTGACTGGTAATTTTTTTGTAATCTATCTCCTTTGGGCAGTGGGATTAGGAAGACAGAGAATGAATAAATTAGAGAAAGGGGTCACTGAAGATGGCAGAGACTGCTTTTTCAGCTTCTTACTCTTTTTTCATTACTTGCCCTTCTGATATGGTGATGGCTCCGTTGCCAAACGGAAACTGAGGCGGGGAAACATGAACAAGGAGACTAAAGGGTGAATCTTGCAAGGAATTATGCACCCCTATGGACCATAGGAAGCACGTCGGTGTTCAGCATATTGCAAATAAGGCCGTAGAGTGTCCCAAACAAATATGTAGTCTCATAAAGCCCAAGAGGGGTATAAAGTGCAGAAATGACACTGCAGATATTAATGAAATGATCTGGTTATATCACTCCATTATAATTCAAGTTCAATGTCATTGGGACGTTGTTGTTATAGAACCACTAAGTCATTACAGCTGTTTATCTGTGATTATTACAGTGTATAAAACACTAATGATAGATGTGTTTCAATGATTTTTAATGTTTCTGCAATGTAAAAGATTCACATTGTGTATAAAAGTTCACATCTATGACATCTTTTTATGTATTGTATTAACTTTAAGAATCTACTTAAGTCTTAGTGATTTCTCTTGTTGATATAATTTCTGAACTCCTGACAGCCTGTATTATATAATAGATCAGAACGATGATCTTAAATCATCTGTGTAAAGCAGTACTCCTTGGCTATGCCCAGTGCTATGGGAACTTGATTACCTGAGTTTCTGAGATTTATTTGGACAACAAACAAGCTCCAAATCCTGCATCAGAGAGGTGAAGACTGGTAAGTGTAATTTAAAAGTAGAAATGGGTAAATTACCCTGCTAGTTCAAATAAAATAAAAAGAGTACTACTGAATATTGGCTGATATTTAAAACAGCTCCACCCCCAAAACGGTAATTCTACCAGCTATACTCTGTGAATAGAGCAATTAATTACAATATAAAAGCTGCTAAAAGCTGGTGTCATCAGGGATAGGACTTTATGCGACTCAAACTTGAATGAGGCAACCAGATGTGTACATAATTGTTTGACCACAGCATGGAATCCCTAAAGATGGAAAATGCAATATGATGCACTTTCGATGAAAGCACGTTAAGTAAAGGATTTGGGAATCCATTGTGAAACAACTGTGAAGTCAAACTCTTGAAGCTGGTATTAGAAAAGGTTTTTGTTGAGTAAGTCCTTTCTCTCTGCCCCAGAATCTGGAATGATGTTTTGCAGAGAGTTGCTGTCTGTATCAAGGTACTTCTCCCATCCTGGATGGTTTCTAAATGCTCCTTTGTAATGGCTATGCTTGTGCTGGTTTTGTTAATGACCATCCAATATTTCCATTCCAAAGGCTATAATAACCTAGCTATGAAATATCACCACAAACTGCTGCAGGTGTCAAATTAGAAATGCGTTCCCAATACGCAGAAGAATTCTGCCTGTATGTGTTATGAACGCATACATAAACTGAAGGGCAATTGTTCTTTCTTGTTTTATTTGGATCGCAGGTCGCTGGGCTTTGACATGAGTTACTCCTCTGAGTGAATGTCAATAGAGTTGACTCTAAACTTCCACATGGCTGGTGCTGCACCAAGCACGTAATTTATTGGACTTGTGCTATCTTCTTCAGTGCAAGGCAAACTCCTGGCATAAGCAAAGGCTAATCTGTTCCCTTCCCAACTGCAGGAGTACATGGTTGGCTCAAATATGGAGATTACAATTGATTTTGGAAAGAATTATTTACGGTCTTGGTGTTCTAAGGCCACATAGTCTGTAGAGAGCTGTCAGACGATGCGAGAAGCTAGGCTTAGTTCAGGCAAACCCGAAGATGACAAACGCTAACCTTAAGGAGGATTATTTTACAGATTTATGGCATTCCATCAGCAGCCTTGATCGTTCAGATTGACTGAGCCACCTCATCCACAAGCACAATTTTCACATCTCTGGCAGCAGACACAAAGGTTAACAGTCTCAGTGCGTCATATCTGTTTCAAGATGTACTGGTGAGACAACTGAAAAAAACAAGTGTTTCTTGTATATAATGTGAAATTATAAAACTTTTTGATTTGCTGCTTGTTAAGGTGCCTTGATGTCCAAGAGGCACAATCAACTGCAATTCCTGCTCTCAAAGTCACGGTCGTGCTCATGGGCAGCTCTGTTATATCACTGAGTTTGGCTTTGGTGTATTTTGTAATAAAGCCACAAGCAAGATTAGTACTGAGGAAAGTTCTCATCAAGAAGTTCAATGTAATGATGTAACTGTTGAATTCTCCCCGCTCAGCCATGGCCAGTCTTTTATAGTTTTAAAGTCTTAAGAATTTCAGCAGCACCTCTTTGGCCTCTCAATCTCCTTGCAGGTGTAACTTCTCTCACCTCTTCAAGAAAGTGGGATCTTCTGGTCCAGCGATCCCTCAGCCTCCAAACAAAGACCAAACCTGCTCTGTGGACAGACCCTTGTAACTTATGCACCCGGTCTCAGAGCTTGAACCCTCTGCATTTGTCATGAGTTTGTGCCAGTAGGAGCAACAGACCCCTGAGCTTTTTGCAAAGTGTTCCAAATCCAGCCATCCTTGGCTTAGTCAAAACAATAAAATGGATTTTTTTCTTGCTCAAGTTCTCTTCCTGTTCTGAAAGATTTTTGGCTGCAAGTCACAGTGCTCCAAGTCAAAGATCACTCATTGTCTATGTGACTTCTCCTCAGACTCCAGGAGTCCTTTCTGCTGTCAACTGCTTTTTATCTCTGCAAAAGAAGCAAAAAGAGCTTCTTCCTTCTCTGAATTTCTGTTGTTCTCTGGGAACCCCTCCCAAGTGTCAATGCTTCTGCACTTTTTACTCTGTTGAGGGGGGGAGAGTTTACTCCCATAGAAGAGAAGTTAGAGAAAACAGAATTATGCATGAGCTGCACATAGTTGTTCTCCCAGGCAGGATTCATTGAGCTGCCAGCATTCCTTAATGCTGACCTAGACAGGGGTGGACAGATTGATGAGTTGTGTGTAGGTTCCTGAGTCACACAGCAGCACATGCTAATTATAATATAGGGATCCTGCAGTTTGGATTAGTTTGCTCAGATATCTGGATATCTGTTAATGTAATCCAAGTTCCATATTTAATGTCAACACTTCAATTAAAAGTGAATTAGCATGTCTTTTATACAAGGTTGCTCATTTGAATAAGGGTTCAGCCTTTCTTTAAAGAATACAGCAGTTGCTTTCCAAACCAGGAATCTTGCAGTATCTCTAAAGTGAGACAAGAGAGAAAGCCCTAAGGTTCTTGCCTCACTTGTATGATGAAAAACTGGTGGAAGGGGAAATATAGCAGAAGAGGCAGCTCCTGGTGTGTGTTCTGCTGTAGCTCACAGCAGTCCAACCTCCAGAGACACAGGTCTTCTTCAGTTACTAGGACAGTTGGTTTTGGTTGCTTCAGCTCAAAAGTAACTTCTTTGGTGCCTTTTAACTTGAAGTTTTTAAATGATTAATGATAATATAGATGAGCTTATTCTGCTGGGATTCCTTTCCTTTCATAGGTTTTCCTGGTTCTCCAGGTCTGGTTACAGCACAGGGATCACCTTCCTTTGATTGCAGGTTGTTCCAGGTCTGGCTGCTGCTTTTTCTGATACGAGGCTGGAAGCATAAAGAAGCCAAGGTTCAATTCCCATAAAGCACTGAAGTAACATTTTTTAACTAAACTATTTCAGTTCTCTCCTGAAATCATGCTTCAAAAGCAGCCTACCATCTGCAGAACATTCTGATAAGACATTATTTCACTTCAGGTTTCAGGGAAAAGAGGGGAAAGAGAAGACATTTCCAGTTCTACAATTCCAGTTGGCTTTGAAATGCAACCAAGGACAGCAAAATTAACACAAAATCCTCTGACTGTTCAGAGGTCCAGAGATCATTTTTGCCTGTCTTTGCTCTCTTTGTGGTAATAAATTTACTTATTTTTAGGTGTCTATATACTTATGAGTGGCTGTTTACAGCAATATCGCATGAATAAGCGAAGGCAGGGGAAATAAAGTTCTTTGATTGATGTTGGGAGTTTTATGCAACATAGAAATAAGCTCATGCATGTGTGGGTGTCCTTTGTCTCTAAACTTCAGAATTTGTTAAATATTTGACATTATATCCTCTAAGACTTGCAGTTTGCCATCTTTATGCCAGATCATTGTTCATTTTTTATATGATTATTAGTTTTCACAAAACAGAGCTACAGTAGCTGTAGATTTAAGTGCAGGTTAGAATGTAAATCAATATTATGCAGAGTGGTAGAAATTTGCAGGAGTCACTTATCTTCAGCTCTGAATTTTGGTAGAAAAAGTGAATACTGGTTTTCTCTAAAAGTACTTTGGAGTTTTCTACTTTGTTCATGGATCTTTCCTGTTTAATCTTTCTGTGTTTTAATGGGAGTTGTATTTATGATTCCTCTTATGATTCTTTTTTTTTTTTAATCTAAAAAGGTTAGTTTTCCTGTTTCTCTGCAACTGATAATATGAAAATGTATCTCTCCTTCGGTGAATTAGCAAGTTCCATTGGGTAAAATCTGGCAAGTGCTGACACTCTGGACTTGTTTCTGGCAAGTGAACAGTTCTCAGAACGACAAGAAAGTGAACAGCATGTGCGTTTCTGGAGCTGCTGAATATGAAACAGCCGAGAATCTTTTGAGTCAGCAGTAACTGAATAACCACACCTAGTTTAGCAGCCTAGAAGTAGGCGTCTGATCTTAGTTGGTGGCCCAACTTCCCATTATGGAAAGTGAGATGGAGAGAGAAAATAGCACCATAAAGGGTGTCTACACTTATTGCAGCTGGAAATGAATCACCAGCTCTCTTCCACTGATTACAGGGCACCTGGATAACTGACTGAGATTGCATAGCTACAGCTAAAGAGGATGAATCCATTCTCTCTCTGTTGAGACATATTTGACTCATCCATCCTACAATTTGTGTGAACTCCTACAAATGAAAGGTGATAATACACTACTCCCACTTGGTGTCCAACATTGTAGAATTTAAAGCCAGAAGGGACTGTTTGATCTTACTGTATGCCATGGACTGTTAAATTTCTGGAGCATTTGCTATCCTGGACCCAATATCCTGGTCTCAACTAAAGTACAATTTGTGTTTCAGGAAGGCGCGTCAAGGCTTGCTAAGATGATTGGAAGGAATGGAGACTGATGAGCATTTTGGAAGAAGTAGAAACGGTCTTGAGCATTTTGCATGAATTAACCCTTTTTGTTTTCCTTTCATTTGAGTTTGTCTGGCATCAGTTTACTGCTGTAGGCCCTTTCAGTGCTTGAAAAAGGAACCTTCAGCATACATTTCATACCCATGAAAGAATTCATTGCTGCTTGTTTGTTTGTTTTAAATTTCAACTAGCTCTGTTTGCAACGTGGTTCTGATTGCTTTGTGTTACTGGCCTTATCCGATCAATGGCTGATACTCATTTCTGCTATTTTATACTTCCATGTACTCATGGAAGCGCTAACTCTAAATGCTTCCATTTAATGATTTACCTGCAGATAACATGTTTCTTAGGTCTCTCACACAGCAGATTCTTCTAGTTGTTATGTCAATTAGGTCTTGATTCAGTTGCCTAAACACCAGGATCTAATACCTTTTTGTATAACTTTCTTGGCTACCAGCTGTGGCCCAAGAGGATGTTGGTCTTCCCTAGGTCCTGCATCCTGTCTGCTAGCCCCATGTGAATGTCTTAAATACGGTAAAGTGTCTCAAACATACTAGTTGCCTATGTTTAGAAAGCTGAACTGATCCCTTACTATCATATAGCACTAGCTTTTTAATCGTTATATCATACAGCCCTTAGGTACCAACACAGTGATCACAGTTGCCCGTTCTGAGATGTTACCATCTGCCATCTGGTGAGGCAGGAAATGAAGATGTGCAAAGAAAAGGAGATTAGTTTAAATCACCTCATTCTGGCCTTCTGTTAGGGAGTTATCTGCAGTCTTTAGAAACATATTATTTTCTTCTAGTACCTGAGACTTCTGATGTAAAAGTAGAAAATTCTCTTTTACCAGACAGGCAATTTCACTTTGCACATATTTGGGAACTGTGTTGAAGGAGTAACACTTCCTGCTGTCCAGTTGAATTCAGTCGGCGGTAACAGCACCCCACCAGCGCTGTCCTGGCTCTTCCACACAGCCTAGTAAAAAAAAAATTAAAAAACATTGTGCGGATGGAGGCAGGAAGGACTTTTGGCCACAGGTATAGCAGACTACGACCTACCTGTGGGAGAAGGACATGCTCTGCATCAGCTTCCTTCCCTATGGCCAGCTGAGACCATCTGCTTTGCATCCCCACACTGGCTTAGTCAGAGTTTAGGAGGATAGGAGAGAAAAGGATCCACATCTTGGCTGTTTGGTGTTCGCTTTCTCAGGGGAGCAAAGGCAATGTACATCGCCTGCTTGCAGCACCCCCAGGCGCACAGTGTCTTGGGTGGTTGGAACCGTGAAGGCTCAGGGTCTCCTCCTGCCGTATGGCCTGATATACTCCTGCAGACCAAGCCATGCTTAATGGTTAAAAAAACATTCCTTTTAGGAGAATTGCAATGCAGAGCATGTTTATTGTTTTAGTTATGACCCCATGTGATTTGGAAAAGGTGTGTTTATTGTTAGTGACATTTATATGCCTGATACACCATGTGCTGAGTGGTTTATATTTTCTGAAGTGAAGGTAAATATCAGTCAAGAAGATTTTTTTCTTTTACTCTGGCTGATTTGATGCTTCTAGTCAGTGCTGGTGAAGATGGCATAAAAATCGGTTGGTGTGGCTTGTCATTTCTTGGGAGTGTGTGCGAGTGTGCAGTACATCTGAAGCAGAAGAGAGAATATCCAGTCGCAATAATTTTCAGTGCCAAACTGATATTTCAGAGTAAACTCTAATGACCATTGAACAAAGCTGCTATATGGGTAAGATTGAATTAATCATTTATGTCTAAATCTAGGAGCATATCAAGTGAAACAAATATAAGCCCTGCATTAACTTCTTTGCCTTTAGGTCCTGGCCCCATCACAGCTTTTCAGCATTTTCTGCTTGAGGAAGGCATTTACTAAGAGGTTCATGCTTGGCTCAGATTAATACAGCTTTACAGAAAGTTCTGTTGAATCTACAAGCAGAAGTTTCTGTGGAAGAAATACATTTGTCAAGTGCTATGTAAATCTTGGTTATAAAATTTGTAAGATAGTCATTATGATGTTCATTAAAGATTCGTTATAAGAAAGATGAGGACAGACTGTTTAGTAGGGCCTGTAGCAATAGGACAAGGGGGGATGGTTTTAAGCTACAGGATGGTAGATTCAGACTAGATACAAGGAAGAAATTTTTTACAATGAGGGTGGTGAAACACTGGCCCAGGTTGCCCAGAGAGGTGGTAGATGCCCCATCCAAGGTCAGGTTGGACGGGGCTCTGAGCAACCTGATCTAGTTGAAGATGACCCTGCGCATTGCAGGGGGTTGGACTAGATGACCTTTAAAGGTCCCTGCCAACCCAACCCATTCTATGATTCTATGATTATGCTGCATAAGAAACATAGGTGGAAGAATTTTTTTTTTATTGGACTTCAGCCTCATAGAGGTTACAGATCCATGAAAGGACTAACGATAATAAGCACATGCTGCATGAATAATTTAAGTTTGAGAAAGGATGGTTATCTTTTGGATACCCATGGATAATATCTTGTGGATACCATGCATGATAGGGAGAAATCCTGCTGGGTTATATTTCCCAATTTTTCAAATGCTTCAATGCATGATTGAAGCATTCATTGATATATGATCATGAAAGTAGGAATGTATGCAGCTGTGCCTCTCTGTTTATGTACTGTAGCCTTAGCCTTAGCAGTTATGTATCTGGACAGTCTTCAGCTGGTTTTAGAAGATTTTCTACTTGAGCCTATTGGCAGAAAAATAATTTTCCTCCCTAAGGACAACGGAATATTCTATGTAATCTCTGGAATTCTAAAATTATTTCTGTGCTTGTAATACTCACTAAACAGATATTAAACTCTAAAAACATGATTTTCTTGTCCTTAGCTTTTTTATTTTGTGCAAAATCAGGGCTTGGATACTGATACTTTAACAAATGAGTACTCCAAAGATCTCATTTCTATTCTTCTGTGAGTAAGACTAGAATCTTGGTCCTAATTTTTTTTGCAGTAATGTCCCCAAATTGAGGATCTGATTTAAGACCACTTGAAGTCAATAGAGAGATTGTGATCCATTTCAATGGGTTTTGAGGCAGAGCCATAAAGACTAGCTGAAACAACTGCTAGCATTTCAGGAAAACCACAGGTTATACAGCTGAATTTGGCAGCATGTAATTAATTACTGAAATTCAATGTCGTATTGCACAATATTTGGCTCTTCACATAAGAAGGCAGGGTTTTTTTAATGTTTCTATACTCCATTGCAAGACAAATTTTAAGAGTCATTAACTTGAACCAGGAGAATGTCTTTCATTATGTTCAGAATTGACTGTGTTTGGTTTTTTATCCCCATCAGAGGATAATGAAAACAACTGGAGTTAAATTATTGTAACTCAAAAATATTCACTGGCATATTCCTCTCTCAATATGCTCTGTCTTGTGGAAATGAATTGTACGGCGTTGAGAAGATCAAGAGCAGTTGTGTAGCAATGATCCTGAAGTTTGAGATGGAAAATCCCTAACCTCGTCCAGTCACACAGTTCATCTCCAAACCAGTAGACGGTCCCCTATTCGATATGGTATTTAGACTCATCAAGTCACAAATATTTCCATAAAAAATGCCCCATTCACTGTTAGACCAAAAAATCTAAGCAGTTGGTAGATTGACAGGGTATCTATTTGATAATCAGTCTAAAAGCCACAATAACTTCAAGTCTTTGACAAATTGTTGTCTAGTGGATTTAGCAATAGGAATGGTTGAAGGACAACACATGAGAAGAAGAGCAAATCCGGTTTATGGGTTGCAGTTTCTCCAAAATACAAAGTCATAAAATACTTTGGAGATTGTCTGCCTGATCTGCTAAATCTCAGCTTAGTGACTCAGGCAGCAGTGTTTTGAGGCTTATATAGTATATAGCAATCAACCTACTCCCCAAAGTTTTCTTTTCTTCCCTTCTACATTTGTATTCTTACAGTTGTCTGAATTGCATTTAAAAAATTACTGTTCACTGTCATGATGCTTGTCTGCTGAAGACAGGATAATAAAAAATTTGTAATTTCTGTTTTAATGAGACTGAAAAGGAGGAAAAGCAGGAAAACTATTGTGATTTTATAGCTCCCTAGACATCTACTTTCATCTTTTAATTTTGTTCTTTAGGACAGACTCAGAACAATGCTTTTTATCTAATCTGTAGTCAAGTATTGAATGAATC
Source organism: Pelecanoides urinatrix (assembly GCA_013400755.1). NCBI lineage: Eukaryota > Metazoa > Chordata > Aves > Procellariiformes > Procellariidae > Pelecanoides > Pelecanoides urinatrix. The sequence goes on along the minus strand of VZTQ01008162.1, from coordinate 137,852 downwards.
ATAGTTGCCCCTTATTGATCAGCTGTTTAATCGTATAAAATGAATAGTAGCCCTTCCTCCTCAGAGTGAAATATTAATAAGTATGAGAGAAGAAAGCAGGATATAGCCTGAAACCTTATTGCTATAGCAGCGTACTGCCAGTCCTCTGGACTTGAATGTCTCAGTCCTATCCCTTGAGATCCAGCTCTAACCATTACATTTTCACCTTTGGGCTTGTTTGCTCTGTGGCAAACTGCAGTGAATTTGAGAGAGATGCTTTGCTGTCACCCAAAATAAAGAAAAAAAGCATATTGTCTCCAAATGATAGGTAACCTCTGCCTGGGATCACAGTCTGGCTGTGCCTGGTTTGGGAAAGGCAATGACGGCATCCTGAACGCTTCCGCAGCGAGTTACACATTTGCATTTCTGCATCAGGTTCCTTCTGCATCAGGTCAGCTTCTTAACATGCTAGAGGAGGTTAGGTGCTGTATGGAGAACGGCTGCAGACGAGAAAAGTTTCTTCTTAGCATGTGTCTGACAGAGCACAGTAAACCAGGCATCTAATTAAAATCCTGTTTGAACTTTGATCTCCTGTTCTTGCGCTCTTACCAGTAATGAAGGTTTTAAAGGATGTTTTTATCAGTACTCTGCAGAATAATTAATGCTTTCCTGACCTGAGTTTTGTGTGCACCAGTATCACCTCTCACCTTCAGTCCAGAGAGAATTACTGTCTGTCCTGAGAATTCACAAATCTGGAGTGGTTCGTTGTTTTACTGAAGAAATCACAAAGGATGTCTTTACATTTGTCCTTAATGAGGTGCAATCTTTATTCGGTCTGACCTTTTCCCTATTATCTTATACCTTCCTCAACTTGTTTACCAACTTTTCAACCTCCTCATTAAATGTGAAGAATTGTGCAACTCCTGAGAAAAGGCTATGAATATTGACAAACGCTTGAAACAACGGATCTGTTTCAAAGAGGAACTGGAACTGGTTTACTGAGAATAGTGTGGGTTGGCAGTGTACATCCTATTCTCACTTTAGGCGATCATGTCAAATTCCCAGGTAGTGAAATCTCATCACAAGGTGGTGGCTTGGAAAACATCATACAAGCTTTTCTCTCATCAAAGAGCAGGTGTTTTCCACTTTTGTTTGATTTATGTTCTTTCCCCTGAGAGATACAAAAGAATGTACTGTTAGACTATACATGAAATGTGCACCTGTGAACCAGCTTAAAAGGAATCATGGAAGACAACAGAAAAAATAAGGATTAGGAAAAGAACAGGAGAAATCAGAGGGAAGCAAATAAAACAAACGCAGGAGGTAGGTGCAAGAATCTTCCTTTCTGCCCATATTCCTGGTAACAAAGTTACTGGGCACTGACGAGGAATGGGCTAAAATAACCCCAAGAGAAATACCGGTCACAAAAGAAGACAGGGTTTTGGAAGTGCGGGTTTGCCAAGGCTGTGCTGTGATGTTAGGGCGTCAGAACACATTACAGCTCCTGCAAAGAGAAACACCACTACACGTGTGACTGACTGGTAATGAAGAGCCAAAATTCACAAAAGACACGAGGGTTAATACTGGATGGGGAAATGTAAAGAGGAAAGCAGTGTGGAGGAGAGAATAAAAGGCTTAGTTATATGCTGGCTGTATGATTCCAGAGGTGCCCCAGACATGCTGAATTGGAAGCTGAAGAGCCTGAACAAAATACACAAAGATTCAGATCTATTAAAAAATTAAATCAAGCACGAGGTATGTAAGGTCTGTGAGCTGAATGTGTCCTGTGGTGCTCCTTTAAGTCACTTGCAATCACACTATTACTAGGAATATGCAATAATACTACAAATACGTATATTAAAAAATACTTTCCTAAATGCATTTGAGAAAACTATTTCAGTTTCAAGGAAAAACGTTCCCAATGTGCATTAATAGACCAGAACAAGGGTAGAGAGCCCAGCAAAAGTACCACTTGACCGGAATGACATGGTGAATAGTTTAAAAGCCTCTGAATGGTTCTTTGAACCAGGAGACCTAGGCAACAAGACATAGAAAGTTCATAAATATTTAATTCCAGGACACAATGTTCTTCTATTGACAGAAATAAATATATGGAAAATAAACTTATTAAAGGTTAGGTGGAAAACTATTCTGACAAGGCGTTCTTTGCAAATGTCAGCTAGCCTCATAGCATTTCCAATTTGAGTACAAGGTTTTTATGTCCTTTTGGCAACAGTGTAAAAATACAGATGATTCATGTTTCAAGATTTATTAAAGACAAATGCAGATGGCATTTTAGACTGAAAAAGTTATTTTGATTATTTGCAATTATGGGACAAATTAAGTTAAAATGGACCCAATCTGAAATCAGCATCCAAACAAAAGGGTTGGAGTCTAGATTTAAGTTCTGTGGTTTTGCTTGGAAATAAGACCTCATCTGATGAAAATGTGAAAAACTCACAGTTCTTGCCAAAATGAAACTATGAAACAGTCAATTCATAGCAGTTAATGAGAGTCATTACATTTTATTGCTTGACTTCTCTCTCCCTCTTTTTGTCTCTTGAATTATTTAAAGGAAACCTATTTGAAAACAGCACATTGAAATCAATTGATGAAATCTGATTGTCCTTTTGTTCCACTGGTTGCCAGTGGAAACAAGCACATTTAAAAAGAGTCTCCACCTACTCTTTGCAGTCTATCTGACAAAGGCCAGTAGGGCTGACATACATTCAAAAGCAAAATGTGTCCAGCTGTTAGCATTTTCCTGATGAACAGCTTCTCCATTACACTTCTTTCTGTCCTAATTTTGGAAAACACCAGGGTATTCTAGCCAGCTTTTAAATTACCTGGGGGATTTATTTTGTAATTGTCATGCAGATTAGAAACCCAGGTGATGGGATGGGCCCAGGTGCCTCTTTGCAAATGATTTATGGGTCTGAGTTGCAATTAAAACAATGAAGGATTATTCACAACTTTTCACAACTTTTCCTTTGAAATCTTGTCATACTAGCCAAATATTGACAAAGTAACTCTCTTCCCAAATTCAGTATATTATTTGTCTACTTTGTTTTAAAATCATTAGAATCATCTCTTAGACCATAGACTACTTGCCATTGTGAATGGGATTCTGCAAGAGACAGCCTTGATTTGGGTTGAGTTTCTTTGTAACCCTGTGGTCAACTATCAGAACAGAAAATTAATGAGTTTGAGGAGTGGAAGAGGAACAGGAAGACAACCAGTAAACCAGTCAGCTCTTATCTACCGTGGTGTTCACCTAATGTTACTGTGGCTTCCCTTTTTTGACTAATGCAAGGCCAGGACACACAAGACCTACCAAAGTGGACCCATTATTTCAGAATCTACTGCTGAACCTTTCACTTTGCTGGAAGATAGCACCATGTTACTACTAAGCTAACACCAGGCTTGATTTAATTGCAAGTTGAAGAGGTTTCCGTGCAGCAGCTGGATTTGGACCGGACCCTCAGGAGGAGGTACATGAGCAGAAAACATAGATGCTCTTAATGTTTAGCTGAATCTATTTGTTAAAGGGATTATGTAATACAAGGTGGCTCTGTCAGCTGGAGGCAGTGCCTTAGGATTTCCCTTCAAGTCCTGTTTCCTAAATTTAAATTACCAGGGAGTAGCATGATGGGATATTCTGGTAGAATATTTCAGATTGGTGTGGCTTTCATCTTTTGGTCAGAATAAAAGTTTTTATGGACTACAGATACTATGTACTACAATTACTGTTTAGGTGAGAACCCAGATTTTTGGCAAAACTTTTGATGAACAATGTTAACAAGATCTTTTTACTTCTCTAGCAGTCTTTTTTATCTTTGCTAAGATAACTTTGCTGTGTCAAAGTCAGACAGACTCAGATGTGAATTTGCTTTTGTCTCTTTTATGAAATGAAAGTATCAGTCAAAGATTAGAGGACAGCTGTGCTTGGCTACTTGTGTGTGCCACTTTGCATTGAACACGGGAAGTCCCAAGGTAGCCCAGAGGTCTGGGCAGCATTGCCACTGGGCTTCTGAGAATAGCAGCAGCAGCCTTGGCAGCGTGAATCTACTTAGTATCAGGACTTACTCTGCTTGTTGAATGAAAAGACTGATGTTTATGCGGGTTGTTATATGGCATTTCTTGTTCTTGTTTGGCATTGCTCATGTCATTTGCTTGTTTCCTTCAAAGACTTGCAGTGACCTGTTTGAGCTGAGGGTTCATGAAAGGAGAAATCTGCCCACTGGTGAAGCATGTGGCAGCTGTCTGAGGGCATAGCCCATAAACTGCGGCCACAGAAGCTGCAACCGAGAGCGGAGATCCTCACTCCAGCTCTGCTGACGTCGGTGAGTCTTTGTCAGGTTGAACCATGTAGTGACTGGCCTAGAGCTTTGGTTATAAACAAGATGGAGAAGATGCTGTTTAGAGGAACAGGGTCATTATCTGAATGATGCTTTGGCTCTGTAGGCATGACAACACTAGGGAAATTTAAAGTTAATTGAGGAACATGAGCTTGGTGTCCTACCTCCTGTGTAAGCATGATTTACTCCTTGTGTACAGTAGATCTATCTATATGGACGGACACAGAGCATACCTTGCAAATGATGGCCATCATTGTAAGACTGGAGCACAGGGTGGGCAAGTGTAGTTATCAGGGCAGACAGCTTGTTACCCCCAAAGTTAATGTAAGCTAGAATGTCCAATTAAAAATGTCCAAGCTCTGGGCTGCAGGAGCCACTTTCCTCCATAAACCCTTTTCTGATATTAGGGATGTACTTTCTTTCAAAACACTAAAAAACTAAAGGGGGAAAAGAAAAGGGTGCTCCACCTTTATCCTTTGTTCCATGAGACCATCTAACAAAACATTGTTGGAAACCCCTCTTTGTGAGGGGTTCAAATCCCACCAGGAGAGTACTCAGGCCATAAACTAGATTACCTCATTGATGAAGAGATCCTAGTCCTTCCGCTGACATTATTTCAGCTTTGAACAATACTAACTCCTGTGCATTTTAAATCTTTCCATGTCAGAATACTGAAAGTTGCAGTTAGATGAGACTCAGACAGTTAAATCCACTGTGGATGCAACTCAGTATGATCACAGCTGCAAATTGCTGCTGGGAAGGTGCAGGCTGGATGTTAGAAAAAAAATTTCATGAGGAGGGTACAACACTGGGACAGGTTGTTCGGGGAGGTTGTGAAATCCTTGGAGGTTTTCAAGTCTTTATTTAAATGAAGTCATTGCTGGGCGTACTGTGGGCAGTAGTCTTGCTTCAGGGGGAGGTTTGCTTAGGTGACCTTCAGAGGCCCCTTCCAGCAACACTTCTGTGATGCTGTGAACACAAAGCACCTGAAACTGAGGAAAGTTAGATGTATTGTGTGGTTAATGAGGAGCAGCTGAGGGAACTGGGGGTGTTCAGCCTGGAGAAGAGGAGGCTGAGGGGAGACCTCATCGTGCTCTACAACTACCTGAAAGGAGGCTGTAGCGAGGTGGGGGTTGGTCTCTTGTCGCAAGTAACTCGAGACAGGACGAGAGGAAACAGCCTCAAATTGCGCAAAGGGCGGTTTAGGTTGGACATTAGGAAAAAATTCTTTACTGAACGAGTGGTCAGGCCTTGGAACAGGCTGCCCAGGGAAGTGGTGGAGTCGCCATCCCTGGAGGTATTTAAAAGACGTGGAGCTGAGGTGCTTAGGGACATGGTTTAGTGGGCATGGGGGGGTTGGGTTGATGGTTGGACTCGATGACCTTAGAGGTCTTTTCCAACCGTAGTGATTCTATGATTCTAATAGCTGCTAGTGTGGGGAAGAGGACCAGAGGGAAAGGTATCAGACGGTACCAGGGAAGGGAACCAGCTGCAGTGGGGATGGGCCCCTGGGAGTGGCTGGGTGCTTGAGTGCCTTTAGCAAAAGGCTGGGGTGGGTGATTTTTTAATAGCAAATTCACCACAAGGCTGGAGGGTTTCTTGAGAGCAGGGGGGAAAGAAATTACTTGTGAATTTGAATTGAAGTTAGGAAATAGATTCTGCTGGAGGGGGGAAAAAAGGAGGAGAAGGAATGTAAAAACATGTTTCTCCTCAGCATTTTGAAAAAGTTTCACTCCAGAATCGCCCAAATATTTAATTTTCATGGTGCTGTTTTGTTGGTTCCCCCCCAAAGCAACCTTGACTTTTCATACTGATGTGGTATATTTTGATGATGGAAGAAAAGGTGAAGTAACCCCAAATGGGAAAAGCATTGCCCAGAATGAAATTTTTGTGGGGGTTTTTTTTATGCTTTACTCCAGTCATATCCATCTTTCTTTAAATGTATTTCCTAAGCTAAGTTTTTAGAATAATTTTTAAATTCTTCCCTCAAACTGAAAAATCTGTTATTTATCCAGCGTGTCATCCTGCCTGGCAGTGTATTAAGCTGCAACTTCATTAACGTGAACTGGGAAGAGGCAGCTGCTAATTGGCAAAGCAGAAATGTGGAGGGCTATGCCTGCATGACAGGAGGGGTGGATTTGAGCAGGCGGTTGAGAGAACCAGCTTCATGGGCTCGAAGGGGTTTAGTGCTCTGGAGCTCTTCCTTACGCCTGCCGAAGGAATGCATTGGAAATAGGAATTCCTGTATGCAGTGGACCCCTTTGGAAAGATTCATATGCTGGGATTTGTGAAGGTATGTGATAGACTGGTATTACAAGAGTCCACTTTTGTAATAATAGTAAAAAAAAAATGCACATATTATTTATTTTGGCTAACTATGCATCCATTTAAGGACTTCATACAGTTCCAATTCTCCTTTATGATGGCATTCAATAAATAAATCCAACAGATGATAGGAAAAAACACACTTTTTTAAACAACTGTTGCCAAAACAAAACAAAAACCAAAACCAAACTCTAAACCCAGTCTACACAGTTTTCATAGTTATTTCAGGTATGTTGCATTGTTAGTAGAAAAATTCTACAGGAGTATGGGCCAGATATGCAGTCTGCTGTCTCCAGTAGGAACATTTCTATGATTATCTGTGGATGTGGGAACAGGTCCCTTGCTTAGCTCATAAAGAGCTAAAATTCCTAAAATATTTAATTCTTAAAATAAAAACTGCATAGTCCCTCTGCTGTGTGGCAATCTCTCTTTATGCTGAAAAGACTTACAGATGGAGCAGAAGCAGAGGCACACAGAGAGGAGACAGTCTGATGAGAGAAGTGTGCCTGAACGCTATGCATTGCTGCCTGATTAAAAGGAGTGAAGCACGCTATTAGCAAGTGCAATGAACACACACAGTATTCTTGAATTGCTTCTTTCTAGCTTTTAAATGTGTCAATACTTGTTCCAGTACCAATCTTTTGTTTAGGAAATGCTCAGCTGCTGTCCCTGTAATTTAATTTCACTGCTGAGCCTTCGTCATCACAGAGCCATTTATTCCAGGTTTGATCTGAAATTGTGCTTGTGACCCAAGCATGTGGCATGCGGTTCATGAACATCTTTGCCGACGGCTTTAAATAGAAGTAAAAATCCTTAGCACAATCAAATCCCAGGCAAGGAAGAAGGCATGTATATCAGACACAGATGCAGGGTTTAACTCTTAATGCATAGAGATGTATATACTCCTTTTACTTCTTGAGGAGTATATTGTCCTCAGGAAAGAGGGGAGCTTTCTCTGGCTAATTGGATGTTTTATACAGCACAAGCAACCTCAGTCATTGCCTCAAGCTTGTAAATCTTATGTGAGCAGCAGAATACCTTCTAGAATGGCAATCAACCTTAAATCTTAAAATCTTTAGGAAGATTTTAAGCAAAGAGAATCCATATTCTCAGAAAATAGCTCTAATGTCCAATTAACTTCATAGCTAAGTTTTGCTTTGTGCCTTATTTTTAGCATGAGTTTATCCTGCTCCAGTTTTCGCCTCCAGCTCTCATTATGCCTTTCGTAGATTAATAATCCCTCCATTATCAGATGTTCTCTTCATGTCTGTACAGGAACAGCTTCACTTTTTAACCTCCTCTTGGATGAACTCATATTGAGTTCCTTTGAGTCTTTCATGAGAACAGTGAAGTCTAGGAAAAGCAGCCCCAGAGTATTTGTTTTTCTGGCACTTTCGAGAGGGTATTGAGAAACTGAGAAAAAACAAATAGCAAAGCAAATGCCCAGCACCCAGCCACGGGGCTATAAATGGCAGGGGTGAGGTGGGCACAGCCAACAGCCTGGTGCAACAGGGTTTTGCTGGCTATTTGAGAAGGATAGGCTACCTAGGGAGCTGACCATGCAGCTCAATAAATGGGGCATTTTAGGCCTGAGCAGTGGGACCATGCAGAAGGTGAGGACAGGGCTGGAAAAGTGTTTCAGTCAGGGGCTGCAGCTGATCCGTCAGCAAGACCCATGAGAGCAGTCCCTAAACCGGGCTTTGGCTCTGCCACTAATGAAGCTGGATCATTTGTCATCAAACATTCCTCTCCCTCAGGATGATATTCCTCTGCTTTTATACCTAAGGCTCTTGTTTGCACTCTAGCAGCTAGAAGCCACCATAACCTTTTCTAGCTGCTCTGTAGTAACTATGCATGCATATAGCCTTACTTAACAGTGACTGTGAGACAACTTTCTCTTTCTCAGCTTCCTCTAAGAGCTACTTATTTATATCACAGGATTAAAGCTGGTGCAAAAGACAATTGTGCATTTGACAAACGGTAATTTGGGATCTGTGGTCATTTGTGCCCCTACACTCTTAGCCAAGGCTGTAGGAAGGTGGGCTGGCACGTGTGCAGGGATGTCTGTTGTTCTGTCCCTCTGCGATACATGGCTGTTGTCTCATTCCCTGATTGTGTCTCTGCTGCTGCTCCGTTGGTGCTCACCTATCCCTTGGGACACCTGTACATTTTCTAAAACAACCAATAAACCTCTCCCCTGAGATGGTGTGATAACCTTTTACTTTCTCAGATATATGTCATCTACATTTGAGTTTTTCTTCTACAATACATTGGCTTTGTGTATATTGTGGTTTTAATCCAAATGCCATGGGCCAGCGCATTAAATGCACATATACATTAGTGCAGATTCCTTTATCAGCCAATTTTCTAATTCATGAAAAAGATAAAATATGTTTGTGTGTGAATGTTCATAACTGCAAATATTTCTGTTCAAGACAAAGTATACGGGGCTGATTAGAAAAGCCAGACTCAAAGGCTGTTGGAAGGGGGCAGATATAATGTGTTTGAAAGAGTGAACATGCTTTCGTAGAAAATACTCCCAGGCCTTGTGATTGCATTGGATCTACATTTGCATAACAATCACCTTGTCTAACTACTTTCCAATAAGTTGTGTAGATGAAAGTGTAATTTTCATTTCAGTGTTCTCCATGTTACTTAATTTGTATGAAAGTCAATAGGATTATATTTTTTAAAGTGCAAATGATTTTCAATGTCATTCACTCACTCTTTTTATTTATTTCTGTATTTATTTTTACTCAAGGACACTTCAAATACTTAGTCATCTTTTTGCAAAAACGACCATCCCTTTTATACCTAATTATACCCATTATACCTAATTGTTATACAGAGCAGCCAGGGTATAAAAGAAAAAGTGATGATAGGCTAATGTGGAAAGTATCAAAGGAAATCTTCCAGTGTAATCATTCAATCTTCAGATCCAACCCTTCAAAGGGTTCCTATTGATTGTCCAGGGCAGTATATTGGTAAATCTGATTCCCAGCTTACCAGGCCGGGCTTTTTCTATGGGGCACTGCTGTGGCCCTTGACATCTGCTCTGTACCGAGTCTCTGCAAGCTGTGGATCTGTCCCATCCAGCTTTGTGAAGGCACCTAGTGCATGAGCAAAGGTGGGTGCAGAGTCTGGTTGGTGTTGAGCACAGCACGATACCAGCGGGAGGAAAGTAATTGTACATGGCTAGTTATTCACACTGCAATTATAACTGTCCTGCACAGCCTGAGTCTATCTAATACCCTGGGGAAACAGAAAGGTTTGTTGTCTGACAAAAGGGTCTGAAAAACTTCCCTAAGAGGTCCACTTATTTCTGGATGCAGATGAGCTGGAAAAGAGGGGGAGAAAGGAGTATTAGAAACTATGGTGTGTTTCACACACACAAAAAAGGATTTTCTCGGTCTTAGTTGTTCATAGACAGGCAGAACTTTGTTCACTTGTAGATGTGGTAGTTCTGTGTTGCCTGTATTATGCCAATGGCTTCCTTTGGGAAGCTTTTAAGACTATATTTGTTCACCTATATGGTGAATAGTCATATAGAACCAGATTTCAAGGTAGTGAATATTGCCATGGCCCCACTGAATCCCTGATGAAAAACTCAGAGGTCGCATGGAGCCTGTGCTGATTTTTAACACAGACCTCCTCTCCCTCTCCGTTCCCGCGTGTGGAGTGGGAAACAAGCAGTGTGTCAGTAAGCTCAGCCAAGAGCCAGAGTCACTCTGTGGTACAGTCCATGTCAGCCACGTTAATCTTTTCACAGCTGGGAATTATGCGTAAAAGGCTCTTTCTCCTTCATTAGTAATCGCCACGTGTATGACTGAAGCAACCAGCAATGCCACTTACAGGATGGACTCAATCAGTGGGGTCAGTTGTTATGAGGTGGCTGGAATTTTGTACCCATTGGAACTTTGTAGGAAAAGATAATTTCTGAGGATGACTCATGTGGATCTGGCTGCCACTTACTGAAATATATATGTGTGTGTGGGGGATGTAGCAAAACTTAGCTGCATCTGTTGGGTGGCAATAGAATGTGTACAGGGAAAAGGTTAAAAATATGTCAATGGCTCTCTCTATTGACACCCCGAAATGAGGGCATTTCAGGGCAACATGGGCAAATGATCTGGTCAAATAAGCTTTTCCTGGGAATCAGTGAGCTGTTAGTACAATCCTCTGGATTTCAGTCTGGAGACCTCTATCAGAACTGTGGGCACCCTTTGTGCTGCTCTGCAGACGCCCACGTGTTTTATGCTGCTTACAGAAAGGCCCAAAGGACTGTGTCAGATCACGGTCTGTCCCCTCCAGCCCCTGGGACTGTAGTGAGTCAGAGATACAGTGGTTTGGGAACAGCTTGTGAACGAACCCTGCTTATAAATCATTTTGCTTTTTGCGGTGTTATTTTTAAGCTAGATCGGTTCCCCAATCCAGCTGCCCAAACACTTTCAGCAGCAGACCTGAGGGGCAGAAGTAAGTTGGCAGTAAGAGGCAGGGAGAGGAACTGGGAGCTACATCAGCTGGCTCTGCTATTCACAGGAGTTCTGCTTTTCGAAGCAAATCAACCTCTGAACTCTAATAGCAGCCTTGACATTGTAACTTGTTGGCTGGCTAGCTCAGCACAGGCATGTGGAGATTTGGACCTGGACATGTCTATAATGGCAAAAGAGGAAAAGTTTCTTCAGCTTCTGCAGAGTTGGGCCCATCCCCAGAGCTGGGAGGCTTTGGAAGAAGGAAGTCGTACACTTGTCGTGCAACCACCAGTGCTCCTTGGCTGTCCTTGCCATGAGCTGACAAGGGGACTGGAACTGAAAAGGATGCTGATTTTTTAGAAAATCCAGAACTCAAGTGCTTAACCAGTTAAATTCCTCACCACTGACAGGTCTGGGAAGATCAGAATACGTAACCTTTGTCAAGATGTACATTTTTGAAACGACATCTACTGTTTTGGTAATTTTATCAGAAGATCTGAAATCCCAGCTTCACAGGCAAAATCTTCACTCCTGTACATCTTCAGAATAAAATACTAATAAATCCTTGTTCTTGTAATACATCAAAATAGAATATTCTGTGATTAATAGTTGCAGTATGTTCTTGAAGCACTCTCTGTGTTTAAAATACCACTAAAATTCTTGAGGCTCAGGCAAAGGTAGACTAAGGACAACTCAGGAATTCCTGACTCTGCTCTCAATCTGATGTTTTAATAGGCTAATATCACAAACAAATTCTCCCTAACAGAGAAGTTGGGGAATATCCCTCTGTCTTGGTTTGTGAATTTCACTAACACGTATTTTAAAACAGTTATATTCAGGCTTTTTCAGCATGATTATCATTCTGGAAACAGTTTAGGTTGGGAAATTCATTGTTGCAATATTAACTTACCAGTCATCCAGTAAATAAAATAATCCAAGTGTTGTTGTGAATAGTTTTAAATTACAAATGAGTTTAAATTCCAATAAATTGCCCAGCCTGAAATCAGTGGCTCTGCTGGGAAATGTGTGAATCTCAAGCAGAGAGCACTTGAACAAAAAGGTCACTGACGCGGTTTGTTACTTGCAGAAGGAAGAACTTTTTAAAAACATATTTTGTATGGTATTTATAGCTGTTAGCACTAACTATGCAAACTAAATCAATATTGTTTCCAGATCATATGCATGGAGTTTTCAATAAATATTCGGTTTCTTTTCATCTGAGATTAAGTTGCTGATCTTGTTAAGATGAATGAAAGATGCAAGAAATTCTTAATTAATTCATAATTTAATAATTAAGTTACTGCAGGACAAATGAGAAGTGATCATTGTATGGAGAAGTAAACACTGTTGTTGATTTTGGATGAAGCTTGTGGTAACTTATTGCAGTGCTAATATTGGTGAATAACTGTCCAGCTTAACACGGTTTCATGGCTGCCTTCTACTGGTTTCTGTTGAGGGAGAGACATTAGAAGTAAAAAGTGCTGAGCTTATTCACATCTTTGGTATCTCATTAGAGATGCTTAATCATTTGGAGAAGCTCTGACTAGCTGGTTAATGTGTTTATTCCATGGCATCCAGCTCCTGTGGAGAGAATTCTAGCAACATGAGATTGAAGGTGGTTACAAGAAGTTCACCTGAAAGGACCTCAGCAACAGTGTTTGAGACTCTCCTGTGGGAATTTATAGCAGAAATCTTCAAAGAGAAAAAAAGGAAAGATTTGTAGGTTAAAATGAGTGAACAAATGATCAAAGCTTCTGAAGGTCTCTTGAGTTACTGATTTTCTGTTTTTTTCCTAAGCATCACAAGCTTACTGCTCCAGGCAGAACTAATTAACTAATGAAGACAGGAGAGAATTGCTGAGGGATGGAGAACAAAAACTTATTAAAATTTAACAATAAGATATCTCTGTTTCATGTAATATCTGTTATGTTGATCACTTTTAGTGACAACATCCCAACAGTATTTTTTCTAATTATGCAGAAGTGCCAGGTACCGTAGGCTATATAGTCTCCTGTTTTGAAGTTCAATCTGTGTCTTTAGCAGTACTAAAGAATTTTTTTTTTTGCTTGTTCTGTAGGTTAAACAAGTCAGGCATTCAGACACAATCTCTGCCACATTTTAATTATGCAGCTTTGGTTTTTAGGTCTATTGCCTGATTGATAACTTTATAGGTTCAGTGTAGCAAGCAAACTATGTCGTAGAACTTGAGGAAACAGAAACTAGGAAGCAACCCATAAAGTTATCAATCAGGCAGTAGGCTTAAACACCAAAGCTGCTTAATTAAAATGTGGCACTTTTTTGGCTGAGATTGTTTTGGATATGTGATGAATGGAGATCAGAAAACAATTAGACAAATTTGTGGAAGAAAAGCCTATGGAACAAGCCTCTCTGGATTAAACCACTGGCTTAAAAGAACCTAAAATGTTAGTTGTTGGAAGGCCATCACAGGGAAAGCATCACTATATACTATTTCTGCTCCCTCTTTCCTTCTCCCTTACTAGAGATAGGCTGCTGGACGAGATAGGTTAGATAACTTAGTGCTGCTATTCTTCTGTTATGCAATTTAAATTCATTTAGTCATGGACTTAGCTTGTGACTCAAAAAGTCACAAGTACTATTCAGGGGCAAAGAACAGGAAGATTTGGTCCGTGTTGACTTGTAGTTATTTTTCCACACCTCATTCGATAGTCATAATTTGCCCCTTTCACCTACTCTTATGGGATTGTTTCTCTGTCCTTCCATACTAAAACCTTTCAAGACTCATTTACATACTTTCACTAGGAATATGATCCAGGTATCAGAAGCATGTATGATTCATGCTTTATATATAACTTATATACAATAATTATATTATATATAAAAAACATTCCATTAACTTCATGATCCTTCATGTTCCTTCTCAAAAACCTTTTTTCACACATCACTGTGCCTCATTGCCACCCAAAATTATCCCTGTACCTTATTTTTGGAGTTATTTGTATTTTCTTCTTTTCAAAATATGTAGATATTCTGTAGATAACTGTGTATATGTAGATAACATCTGTACAAAATAATTAGGCGCCATAACGTTAGGCAGAAAGACCAAGCTTTCAACACCAAACTTTTATTGACTTGTAAAATTTAACAGCTGTGATAGCGCAGTGCATGTGTGTGTGTGGGAGGGGGTTCCTGTGAAAGATTACGTTATTCTGGGATTAGAAAACCTGAGAAACATCTGGTTAACAAATGAGTCCCGCAACAGAGTTAGTCCTTCAGCTTCTTTTTATCCCTAGCACTAATGTTAACTTTACTACTAGATATTCCCAGTGCCAAGGAATCCACACCAGTTGGTGGTTATAATGGGGAGCTGAGAGCAATGTGGGGAGCAGGTCATAATGGACATGAGTGTGGGACAGCTACTGTGGTATGGGAAGTGTAAGATATGTATCTTACATTATATATGCTTTTCATGGAACGAATTATGAGGTGTCTGGGATAATGAGGACCCTGAGTTGTTTACGTGGCAGTCAGTGACAGAAAATCTGTTGACTTAAGAGGAAGACTCCAGATGCCTCATCATGGGCGGGAGCAATGCAGACCACACCGTCCCCACCTGGTGTCAATAATACCCTATGAGCAGCATGAATCTCCCCTTTTGAGCCTTACAGCAGAGTAATTCCTTCTTTGGCTGGAGTTAATGTCTTGTGCTTCCAGTTTAGTAATTTTAGACTCTCCAGTTGGATAATTAACATACATTTAAACCCCTGGGAGCCACAGAGCTGCACCCATTTATGGTAGCTGATTTACGTAATTTCCAGCTATGCCGTCAAGGGTGATGGTGATTCTATAGCAGCAAGGCTATGGCCATGTTACACGACTTAGAAGACTCTGTCAGGTTGATGCAGTGAACTGTAGAGGAGTCTATGTGGCTTCTTTTGCCCTCCCCTTTGCACCAAATGCACACCTCGGCTGAGCCTTCCAGATCTCGTTCTTTGGTTTACAGACATGGTGGTTGATATTTGATAACCTGATGCATACAAATTGCTCCAACAGCGTAGATGTGTCTTCCCATGACAAGGATGTGTAGATATCCCAGTCTTTGCATTTCAGGCTCTCAGAGCTTTGTTTCTGTTTCACCTTTAACAAATGAGCAAATGCTTGTGATTGTCTCCTCTAAGCCCCATTGACATGAAGTATGTTCACAGCGTCTGTGATCTCTTTGCTATCTTGTTTCTTCCTGGCTGCATCTGCAGCATTTTGGTAGCCTTCAAGCAGTGTGTAATTTCACTCACATGAAATAAGTCTGTGTATAGAAACCAACCAGCTAGACTGGATGGAGGCAACTCCTGCTGTACACAGCAGAAAATAGAGTAACTCTAAAAGTGTAAAAAGCATTTCAAGTGGCTTAAAAATTGCTTTATTATGAATTATAGACTACTTTTGCTGTCCTGATAATGGGAAACACCATCTACTGTGATTCATTGTAGTCAAGCAGCATTAACTTCAGAGAGAAATGGGACAAAAGGGAAACTGCTCCCTTGGTAATGGGGTATTTTGTGTGGGCAAGCACTGTAGCTATACTAAATTATTTTACTCTGCTCATTCAGATCTGTCCTTCTAGGCCCTTTTGATGTTGAAGTTATATACTATATAGTAAAAAGTGGGTTAAAGAGTGTATGAGTAATTGAAGCAAGGAGTAACAGGTGTTAATCAGAGAATATAATTCTGACACATGTTAATGGCTCTTCAACCAATTCAGTTTAAGAGAATAACAAAAAAACAGAAGTAGCAGAAAAATCTCATCTTTTCACAAATGAGGATGAAAGCTTTCTAAAGTCTGAAACCAAACATAGACTCCTTGGGTGCCATTTTATAAGGGACTAGTAAATTTGGGTACCCAATCATTCAGTAGATAAACTTAGCTGCTTTTTAATTACCCTCTCTCAGCCTCTTGTCCCACTGACCCCACTGGAAGCCCAAGGAGATATATCTCACTAGGCTAAATTTAGTCCTTGTGAATACCTACCTCTGCTACAGATTATCATACAGTATTAGTTGAGAATCTATTTTCTCAGGAGACTCTCCCATTATGAAACATGAATGTTGAGAGGGCATTACATCTTACCATTTTGTTTTGGATGGGTGTGTTCAAATTCAATCAAATCAGTTTGCCACATGGTGCCATTTAATTTAAATTGAATTGATCAATAGAGTACATTAGCCACATCATTTTAATATCGTCTTGGTAAAATCCTTGGCCTGTAGAAGACAAGGACAAAACTCCTGGTGAGATGACACCATGATATCAACTCTTTTGCAAAATTAATGCAGCAAAATAAATTGCTTCTTTCCTCCCTTGTCATTCTTCAAATTTTGAACCTCTGCCATTTGGACAAGCATCCTACACGTTCTGCTTTCATTTATGGAGCAAAGGTATTGCAGGGGTTACTAAAGGGGGGTTTAAGACCTGTCTCTCTCTTTTATTATTTGTTTCTCCTGTTGAGAAAATTGCTTAGTTACTTCATATTTTAATTCCTCATTTGTAGATTGAATGGCAGCATATTCCTCCTTAGAGTGTGTTCTAAAGATTAAAATTCCAAATTTGAGGAACTCAAGTTCTCCAAAAACCATGTCCAAGCATGGGGAAAAAAGGCTAAATTCTTGTATGTATAAACCAGGTTAAATTTATTTTTTGGCCTCTATTTGTGTACCTTCTCTCTTTATATATCTTGGGTTGCTTTTCCGATTCCATGAGCAAAACAATACAGGTGGTTGTCATTAAAGTGTCCTGGAAATTGGTCCAGAAAGAATAACACCGCAGAGTCCACTGGTTTTGGCTTCCCTGAACAGAGGGGTCTGTAAGAAATGGTAAGAACTGTTAGTGGTTTGCAAGGGCCAGTTCTAGAGTATTGTGATTTTCCTTGGGAATTTCATTTTGTTTCAAGGGAAAAGATGCTCTTTTCACTATGTGGCTGGGAAATTTAAAGTTGTGGCCATTGCTCAAAGCTCTCTTTCCTGAGACCTACATTTTTCTTTTATGTGAATTGATTAGTTATAATGATGTATGATGAGGACAGACTTGGGTTCATGGAGGGCAATTCTAGGCTTGCTGGAGCTGGAGTTTGCAATTTATTAGTAAATAAATGGGCAGAACTTTGTTTAATCACTTGAACAAGTATATTAAGAGAATTGGACAGTCACAAAGGGTCTTGGAAAAACTGAATTCAGCTTCACTTATCCATATGAGTTAATTTCAATCATGGAGAGGTCTGTATTGAATGATTTAGACATCCCATGGTCTTTTATTTATGAGGTCTGTAGGGTCTATTATATTATCTTATAATTTCCATTCTGCCTCAGGTCACATGCAGATTTGTATAGTACTCAGAGAACTAATAGTGGGAAAGATTTTTTTCCAGATTAACCAGAGGTGGTCGCACACTAGAGACTGTTCTGTTTTATATGTGAAACTAAGCCTGTAGAACTTTTCTGTTTTCATTTTCTGTTTTCAGTACTTTAGTTATTTATGACTTTGTGCCTGAAATTTTGCTATACCCTTGTAAATCACAGAAGAAATATTTGAGGGATTATTTTTCCTGTTGGGTAAAACGAGTCATAACTAAAAGGTTTACTTAGGTTGTTTATATCTGGATTTTTTTATAAGCCATCTGTACAATTTTGATTTCATTATGGCAGCGTGTGCTGCATAGTCTGGCAGTACAGATCCACAGGGTTGTAGCTGGGCATTATGTAAATACTATATTTATTTTAATGGGAACATATTCTTTTTTAATATGCTTTTGGAGATAAAAGGAAAATTCTCTGAATGTAAATTTGGCTCTGCTGAATAGTCGTTTAAAAAGAGTGACTGGAAAGTGACATGTGTACCCTTTTTAACATGTATAACATTGAGAGCCTTAGAAATTTTAGCATCATTCATGTTAACACATCAAAGTATTGCTGGTTGAACTCAAATCTCTCTGAAATGCTAATCTGCATCCTTAACTGTAGTGGAATGAACATACAGATGGTTCTTCTAATTACTTGGAGAAAGAAAAGGGGATGATTTCATTTAATGATTTCCCCTTCTTTCCAGACTGAAAGCAGTACCAGCTCTTCCCTCCAGCTAATTTGACGATTAAAAGATGCCTTTGTCTTGCTTTCAGCTATTGAGGTTTCATCACAATTTGTGAAAACTTTCCATCATGAAGCGAGGTGTGAACCCAGGGTTATATAGGTTTCGTTCAGAGGTCATGTGAAGGGGAATTATAACCTTGAGTATTTAAAACCAGAATGGGGGGGTATTTTAATCATTCCATGTTATTGCACCAATGGCGAAGACAGGTTTTTAGGATTAAAATAGGAACTCGAATCTTAGATGCAAGAAGGTCATTGATCAGGGAATAGACCCCAGGTATTCAGGCTCCAGACTCATGGTAGCTTCATATTCCCAAGGATCCACATGAAGAGATTTGAAACACATTTCTAGAGCTGTTGACTTCACTGCTGCTTTGTGGGGTAACACGTGCTTCAGAGGAACTGGAGAAAAACAGTCTTTTAATTTTCACTATGGACCAGAACAAAGGTTGAGATTTTACAAACTCTATCCTGAAAAATAAGATCTGTAGAAACAGCTGGCATGATCACTGGTCTACTGGCCCACTACCTCTCTGTACCTCTCAATCACGGTGGTGCAGCTATGTGGGAATCTCTTTTCATTGACAGGGGTGGTCTCCAGCCAGGCAGGTCCATGCCAGCTGTTGAAATACGTGAGGGACAAACCTCCTGCTGTTAGGGTTCATGTGGAGCTACCTGAGGAGAGAGAAGGCCTTTGTTCTGCCTGGGAGCATGGCTAAGCTGACCCAGGTGGCTCAGAAGGGGACTGGGGCTGTGGGGACCAACATCACCCTGTTTGTGGCCTCTGTCTGTCTTCAGACCTCAAAGGTGAGTTTCATGTCTTGCTGCTTTCTTTCATCTCGGAGCCCTGTCCCTTGTGAGCTAAGGCTAGTTAGTGTAAACCAGAGCAAGTTGGGGGAGCAAAGACATGATTTCTTCTGGCTCATGATCTGGGTGGAAGCAGAGTAGCCCTTTAGCTCTCTTTGTGTCTGTTGTGACCCTGTAGCCTTGCATAGAAGGCGATATGTCAATGCCAGTGTCATCCCAGAACTCCTCCAAGTATTTCATTTCATTCAACGTGGCATCAAGCTGTTACTGTTATTTCAGGATTTAATAGAATTTTATATATTACCATTAGATGGTGTATTTTCCTGACTATTAGAAGCTCTCATGGGTATTTTTCAATTAAAATACTCAGTGGGGACAACAACAAAAAAAGAGAAAAGAATAGCTTAAATAAATATAGCTACTCCATTTCTTCCGAACTTCTATGTATACATCTTACTTAATCACTCCCTAGCAACAATGTCTTCTGTTCTGTTTTTGAGGTGCACCACTTCTCTCCAAGCTATTCAAAAGCAGGGAATTTGAGTTCATGACTGTAAAAAGACTATTTCAGTGCTCAGAGAGACTAATTGTGAGGTCAGAATTCAGTGGGTTTTTTCCTCTTCATTTTCTATTAACCAGAATGTTGTATAGTGTTTTTGCTAAGTAAAACTGTAACCAGGCTTAAAAGCTTTTTTCCCTACTAGAACCAAAAATAGGAACCATGACTGATATAGGATAGAGTTTTGGCTTTTTTGAAAATACAATAATGTGGGAATCTTCAGAAAAGGCTTTGGAGGAGTTTGTTGCCTAGGGTTGTGTATTTTGATTTTGTCTGTTTGAATCTAGGCTTTTGCAATGTTGGAAAAGAAACAGGGGAAGGGGAGAATGGTTAATTAGAAATTCTTGCCTCACCTTGTTCCTCTGGAGTGATGACACCTCATATAGTAATAGGGAAAGGTGGTTTGCCTAGGTAGCATATCAGCAGATCTAGATTCCCTTGTCAGTTCTACCAGCAATATCTGTCCTGCTCCAGGGTAAAAATTAACCAGCCTCAGCTTCATCCTCCCTAGCATGGAGATGACAGTGATCTTTGCTTGGTGTCAGAAAGACCTGTTCATTATTGCACGTAAAATGCTGTGAGTTTCTTGGCTTGTTACGCTTGCAGTGATTAAGTTGTCTTCTGTTTGGGCAGGTCTTGTTCAATAAGTAATGCTGACTGCAAGTCTCTCTGAACACCTGGAGTACGACTACAGCAATAAGATTAAAATAATAAACGAGTCCTATGTAGCATATATCAGCTCACTTCTGTGTGGCTTTTTCATTTTACTGTAAAGTGGATATGGTTCTTATGATTCACTACTACTAGGAATGCAATATCTGAAACAACATTTATGTTTCTTGATAGGAAAGTATTATTTTGCTGCAATAATAAGACAAAATATATGTGAAGTGATGTAAGAAATGTAAACATCTAGGGCATGCTAGACCTCACAGATTTCAGCCAAGCTCTCCTCATGTATTATATAATATCAGAAAGCACTGCACTTGAGCCATTAGTCATTTTGACACTGCAGTGTTCTACTGCAAGTTTTTAGCAAAGCCAACAGAACGTAAAATTCCAGGTTAAGGTCCCCACATGCCTTGGTTAATGAATATGAAATCACAATCATAAAACAGTAAAGTTCCCTTGTTTAATGAAACAGTAGGGACTGGGTTGGTGGTAGAGTTGGCATTAGTCACCTAGAAAGGAGGAAAAAATGTGCTGTTTCAAAAAAAAAAAAAGGGCAAATTTCTCTGCCTCAAGTAGCATATTTCAGAGCAGAGCAGTCACAACAGAGGAGCAGTCATAACCTTTTGTTATCATTCATCATCATCAGATGGTGGTTACATCCATCCCTGAAGCTAGTGACCACGGATAACAGACATTTAGAAATCTTGCAAAGCAACAGAGGTTTGTTCTGTAGAATAAAAATGTCTGCGGAAAAATGGACAAACTCTGGGATAGTTATTTATTGTAGACATTGCATGTTGAAGTCTTCTAATCGATGGTATTCAATCAATGCATTCAGTTGAAAACAAGAGTGTCCACAAAATTAGAGCTAAACTGCGACTTCTGCTGCTGCTTATGTATTTGACAAAGCCCATACATAAAAGCAATTCTCCCACCATAGATGAAGTCATAAAATGAACAAAATTTCTTAAAGTGAAATGTTGGGGGAAAGCTACTCAGAGACTAAACTAATAGCAATCAGGTAACGAGATAGTATTCATGGGGAATAATAGGACTGACTAGCATGAGCTGAGGGACTCTACAGATGGAGCTAGACTCCTGCTTGGTAAGATTCATTAGACAGTGGAAGAGTATCCAAAGGAAGGACTGAAAGAGGTGAGCTGGAAGGAGTCGCAGTAAAGGAAGTCTGATGGTCTTTGTGGTTTCAAACTTCTTGTATTGGATAAAAAGATGGGGAAAAGCTAACAGAGCTAGCAAGAAGTATTCTAAAGCAAACATGTTAAAGAAAAGAGCATGGAAGAACTTGGGAGATATTGAAATGTGCAGCAAAATTCACTTTGATTTGCATGAGAAGAGAATCTCAAGTCAGGAGTATTGCCATTTATAACCAGTGCTACATATATCAGAATAACATGAAAGAATAAGCAACAAAAGTGGTGTGGGGGAGTAAGTTATGGCAATGGGAGTCATCATTAAATGATCATTCACCTTCTATGTTCCTCTAATTTCTTCCACATTAAGACTTTTCTGCTTCATATTTTGCTCATCTAACAACTGATATCTTTAATAGCTGCTGTGAATGACACTGTGAAGCAGGGAAAAATAAGCAGCCAAAGAAGAAAAGATAAGAGAAATGGAGACAGAGAAAGAGAATAAACCCAGATGTTGAAGCATAGCTAAAATGGATACAATACACACACACACACACACTGAGAGAATAGTTCTAATAGCAAATATAAATCTGCACATTTGGAGGGGGAAGTGACCATAAACCAGCCTAGCTGTAAATATGCTGGAAAAAGTTTTATTTTCTTTTTTTAAATATCACTTCCTTAGTCTAAGTGGAACTGTGCTGAAGACATACAGAAGGCTTCATTAGAAGTTATGCTAAGTTGTTTTTTTCTCCTGATGATGTAGGTTATTAAAGTCCAATCTCTCTTCTCCCCCTTTTTTCAGACATGAGTTTGCATGAAAGAGCAGAACAACACATTTCCAAATAGTGGTTTTATCTCTACATAATGTTATTATGCAAACTATAATCAAACTAGATGACAGTCCTCCAGACAAACCTTTAGTATTACGAGCCTTCAAAGCTCCAGGGCAAATTGTTGTTAGTGGGATAGTTAATTAAATGGAAGTTGGATTTTATTACTTTATATAAACAACTAAGAACAGCAGGAATGGTGTTGGTCCTCTGTGGCTTTTTCCTTTCTGCTTGACAAATATTAATTGAACTCATTGCCCCATGAAAACTGCCATTTATGGCAATGCGGTCACCACAGAACATCAGGAAGCAGTTTCTCTCTTCTGCTTCTGCCCTTTACCCATCACCAGGGTAGATGGGCACCTTGCGATAATGGAGGAAGCAGGAAATGTTTTTTCCTTCTTTAGCTCATGGGGAGAGATCCCCTTTGGGTTTAGGGTTCAGTACAACCGCCTGCCTGCCCGTTTTCCCCGGTTGCCACCAAGCAAAGCGTGCAAAGTACGTTTTGCGTGTGGCGCGAGAACTCCCACCCACGGTGGGGGATTTTCCGAGAGTCCTGCTCTTGCCTTTCACGGGCTTTCTGGGATGACCTGCCTCGTCACCCCGGGGGGACAGGAGCTCATCCTCGGGCGAAGCCGTGACCCCCCGGCTGCGCTGCGGCGGGCGGGGCGGGGCGGCGGCGCTGTCCGCGGTGCTGCAGGCGCCGCGCCCGGCCGCCCTCGGCAGGCGGAGCCCCGCGGCGGGGGGCTGCGGCCGTGCGCGCCTGCGGGAGGGCGGGCAGTCCCCGGGAGTGCGGAGGGGCACTGTTTCTCCTCGGTGCTGTAGAGAAGTCTCAGGGGCCAGGCAGCATTTTTCCTGGTTGCTGCAAAGACTCAAGCCTCTGCTGTCAGGTTTTCTTGGCAGCACTCTTCTGCACCAGGGCTAACTGCATACATGACCCTGAGGGTATCTAGTGCCCCTGACTCCTGGCTGTTTACGTCTGCAGGGAGCATTTCTAACACTAAGTTTCTCCAGGGCTCAGCATTCAATCTGCAGATGTTTCTGGGAGCTAATTCCCACAGTCTGTTTTAGCCTGGGGCATGTATTGGTATTGCACTCTACATCCCTTCAGGGCTTGTGAGCAGAGAAATGCCAGTTTTTCTCGGGGGGAAAGCGGGGCGGGGGTTAGGAGTTGTTGGATCTGATGCATATGCAAATCTGCTTTCATACTTTTTCATTTTAATCCTTTCTTGTAAGAAGAACCTTTCAGCCTTTAGATCAAAGACATTCACATACCTTTTCCCAAGGTTAGTCCTGACTTAGCTATAAAAAAAAAAATGTAAGCACACTTTACCATATGTCGCCACTATTGTCTAAAATCACAATTATAAATGAAGAAGGAAACTTCTGGCTCTGATGTTTCTAAAGGTTTTGCCCCGCTTTTTTTTTGTAGTGTTGTATATCCTGTCTAGGGGAACTCTGAAGGCAGTAACTGCCTCTTACTGTATTAAGGGTGCTAACATGACAAGGCGTTGTTTCAGTGGTGCTTTTACAGAAGGATCTGTAATACAAATCTTGAATTCTATTGATGTCTGTCCAGACAACTGGGAGATGGTCAGACTTGTTTACCCAGTCCCTATTTTTCAGCAAAATCCTGCTTTAGCATGCTCAATCAACAAATTCAACATTCCTTCTTGAATCATCATAGGGTCTAACCTAATTATCCTGTGCTTAGAAATTTAAAAAATACCCACACAACCCTCTCCCCCCCACCAAAAAAAAAAAAAAAAAGTAAAAGAAAAAAAATCAAACCCTACACCAAAACCTAACATTAAAAAAAATCAGGTCAGCTTCTTTCTTGGTCATTAATTCCTGTGTGGGTTTGACTGGCAAAGGAAATCTAAGGGGGGTGGGGATGTGAGGGAATGATGCCGGCTTATATCAAGTCTCTGGGTAGCAATCTTGCAGGCAGGCAAGAGCAGAGAAAGAAGAATCAGTGATTGTACTGATTGAAGTGCCTTGGGGCTGAAATGTTTCTACAGAGTGACTCTGCTGACCCTGTCTTTCTCCCTACTTTGTAGATCGGTGCTCTGAGCAGGTGCCAAGATCAGCAACATTGAAAGTTCATCTGGCAAATGTTCAAGTGCTGTTCTAGTTGATCTGCACAGGCACTGGTGCACAAATCTTCACATCAAAGAATGACAAAGAGCACTAGAAATATCTTAGGACTTAGTCTCAGCTGTGCCCATATGTGTGGGTGTGCATCTATATATATTTTAATTCCAACTTTTCAACATTACCAATGGGAATACTGTTGAAAAAGTTCATAGTGGAGTTATTTTCAAGTAAAAGTGAGTGAAGTCCAAAGTCTAAATCTGTGTTGATATATGATGGAAAGGAACCTCCTGAAGCCCAAGCCCCATGCAGGCAATCATACTACATGCATGTAGTGAATGGCTCAAGCTTTCTGTTAAAAGCAGGTGTTTTATCCCCCATAATACATTGATTGTTCCAAAAGCCAGCTCTTCCAATGTGCAATTTGTTGCCCTCCCACTTAGAAGTGTTCTACTTTCCATCCTAAATTTGCCCATCGTGAATTTGTTCTTTCATTAGCATTGTTCCTTAGCTTAAATACGTCTTTACCTTCCCTGGAGTTTACCATCCTCCCCAGTGTTTTTAAAGAATACAGCGCAATTCTGCTCAGGTGAATAGACAGTTATAGCAAGAAAATTGTCCAGAGATTGTAACAAAGTAGAGACAAATTCACCTTGGAATCTGTCACAAAGTAGTAGATTTTCTTTTCCTTGCATTTTCAAATGCGCTGCCTGGTCCTTTGAATAGACCTGCAACAGAATTTACTCCATCCTAAGCCATAGTGAAAACGCTTATTATCAGGTGACCTTGATCCCGTCTTTTATTACAAGTTTTTCCTTTGTAATGGTATCAAACTTCCTCTCATTCTCCTTGAGGTTTTCAAAGTTTCTCTGTGTAATTGTGCAGTCGTCCTCCATATTGTCTCTGGTTCCAAACTTGGTGGTGCTATCAAATTCAGTCGGTGTGGTCCTGCTTTTTGTGCTACCATAATAAAATGAAAAGAGCTACCGAGGGTGGTCAATCCCAAGCAAGGTTCTTGAGGAGCATGAATAGTTGCCAGTTTCTGGTCCAATTCCTTCATAAATGTTGCTGTTCTTTGCCTACCTCACAGTTCTTAAGATATTTCCTCTGGTATAGATGATGGTTTCTCATATGCTACCACATCACATGTGTTATGCAAACCCAAACTGAGAAGAACTACTACATAACCTACATTGAGCAAAATCAGTTTAATAACACATAGATAGAAGGTTAATTTGACAAAAGTTTCCTTTGGTATCCTATTCTCTCCTCTCTCTCTCTCTTTCATCTGTCCTTAAATCTGGTCTAAAACTGACTGTAAAACTGCTGTCAGACTAAAGGGCCTGCACTTTCTCATCACACCCCCACCACCCGCTTCCTATTCTTAAGGACAGGTGGCCCATTTGCTTTTCTTCAGGGTTGTGTTCCCATGCCATAAAGGTAGGAGAAGCCCTTCCTTCTCGCCCAGCAGTTCCATGTGCCAGTTCTTGCAGAACCTGGCATGGGGATTAGCTAGCTCCTGACAGGATGAGTTTATTCCTTTCTACATTTTGGCTTTTACCTTGTTATGGGAATTGTGATCCAGCACCTTCATTCCCAGGAAACCACTTGTATTTTTCCTCAGTTTTTGCACTGTTATCTTTATTTTAGCACAAGATCTTTGTCTTCTAAAGAACCAGCTCACTTTTCTTATCTCACTTTGCTCAGCAGACTAAGAATTCTGTGCATACAGGGAAGAATAGAGCCCCTATTCTATATTTAGCGTACAACATCAAGCATGTTTTGACTTAAATTCAAGCCTCCTCTTCATTCAAGTTGTTAAGCTCCTCTTCAGCTTAAATGAATTATTTTAAGTTGAAACCTGAGTTTATCAAAATTTGCTACCTTGAATTTGAGCAAAGCAGCAACAAACCCAAAAAACTCCTAGCCGACCAAACAAAACCCTTAGTTGTAAACGTGGTTTTTAGAATTTAGAGACTGTGATGTCTCAGTCCACAGCAGCGGCAGACAGGATGCATTTATATGATTAAATAAGAGAAGGAGGGACAGCCTGCCCTGTCTTGAAATTATTGTGTGATACACAACCTTGTTCCCTGGCTGGTTATATGAAGATTTTGCTAAAGGCACCCCTAGCTCTACTTCATTCAAAATAGGCAAAGCATCTATTTTTATTGTAGGTTCTGCAAGAACTACCTGATCTGCTCTGCACAGAACATTCCTGGAAAAATGTGGAAGACTTTTTAAAGGAGTTCTGTGATGCAAAAGAGGTTGTGTTTTACAGAAAAAGACACATATCAAATAAACGAGAACATAGCAAACTAACACCTGAAACTGTGAGACTTTAATGATTGAAGAAATTTTTTTTTTTGGTCTGTAAAGCCTAAATAATAGAAGAGAGGGCCTGAGCTTTGCAGGTATTGCTGCTAGGATCAGATCTCATTCCTGGATCATGCTGTTTTAGTTAGGAACTACCGGGATGATTAGACATGCGCTTGAGGAGCAGCGTTAGTGCTTTAAGAGGTTTACCACTTTCTGAAAGTCACATAGCAGCTAACAAGGTTTGTACTCAAAGTGTCTGTACAGAGTTGGACAGGTTAGCATACGAGATCGTGAAAGCTCAGCTGCGAAATGTTTCTGTGAAGTCTTGGTTTGGCTCTAGATATAACATTTTCCATTGACTCGAGGAAGACCAGGGTTCCAGTTAGACACTAATCAGCATTCCTGTGTGTGACACCCTGATACACTTGGAATGTCAAAACAGTTCTAATATGACAGTAATGCAGGGTCTGTGACCTTTTCTCTTTTAATGAGAAAATTCTGTGTGTGAAATAGACTTATACTCAATTCAGGAAGGACTTTGTCATCTAGCCTAGGCAATTCTAAATGAGATTAATATTTGCAATTTTAAAAGGAGGAAAGGGGTTTTCTTTTGGGTAAATGCTGAAATACTTTTTCTATTCAAGCCCCTGTTAAATATTATCTTTCCAGGTCTTGGCTGTAGAGTACAGCTGAACTGAAGAAATTTTCTGCCTGGAGCCAAAACAAACAGAAAATCACTAACAGAAATAGGGTGGGAGCCTTCAAGGTGTACTGGTTACTGGTTTCAGAGGTGAAGAAAATACATTTAAAGGTAAGAGAAAATGCAGGAAGATTGCTTGGTACAACTTGAAATAAAAGAACCTCTAAGGTTACTTACAGGTTTTTTGATCTGAGCATTAAGGTGCCCTTTAAGGCTATGTTAGATGATATTTTGTTTGATTTTTATTCTCACATAGTGAAGTATAAACCTTTTTTTCATAGAAATACAATGAGGATGTTTATTGGATCTACTCTGCAGCTCTTAGGAATGAAACAGAAAAATCACTTAGTTAAAAATGTGATTTTCAATTATTATGTGTGCACTGATATTATCATGAGGCTTCTTTCCTAGCATAAGCCTTGCAATTCCAGTAGGATGTGGGCAGCATGAAGGCCATTTACATATATTCTCCCCGTTCATTTTTCTACGCCCTTTGGCTTATACTAGAGACCACATCCAAAGCCTACTGAAATTCTACTTCAGCAGGATTTAAAGCAGACAATATTCTTCTCCCACATTAAGCGAAACAATTGCATTTATGGGTTTGAGGAATGACTTTTGCAGCATGCTGCTTATCACCAAATAATACAGTTGCACTGGGAGGTAAAAGCAGGAGGAATCCCCTTTTTCATTGTCTCTTTGCAACCCCTACGCTCAGGTCCCTCTCCTGTTCTGGATTTGAGTATGTGGAGATAAATAGGTACTATATTCTTCTGGGTCCTATCCAGCTCAGATAGGTGAGACTGGACTCCCAAGTGGGATATAACACCCCATTTTTCATATGGGTCATAGGTAGGTTACTACATCCATGAAGTGAAGGATGGCACTCCTGAGCAACGCGGCTCCCTGTTCCCCCCTCGGGCTGGAATTATAGCCATATTCCAGTCCATAGCATAATCTAACCATAAACGCAGCGGCACAGAGTCAGCACTTACTAGATTTGAAATGCCCATCCATCATAAGTAGTTGTGGGAAAACAGCTCCAGTCTGAACAAGGGCTACACAAGGTTAGCTTCTGTTTTAAGATTAAGGAAAGGATTATGACACAAATTAAATCTATTTAAACTTTTGATTTATGTCAAATTACATAAAATCAAAAGACAGATATGGGTCTGTCCATAGCCTCATAGAAAATAATGGATTAATATTTCCTTAGAGTAGTCTAAGAGATTAGGATAAACTGTCCATTGAAGTTGTGTCTAAATCCCCTGAGTGCATCACAAAACCTAGCAATGTTCTCTGCTCTCAAGTTATTCAGAAGTTGTTAGGCTGTTCCATTACTTTTTCATTTCCCTTGCTGGTATAAACAGATGCAGTGGAGTTTCACTATTTTTCACCAGCTCAGGTCCTGGTCCCAGAAGTGGTGGAAATGAAGGAGAGTTAAAGGACAATTAGAGCAATAGGTAAGAGCTGGATAGGGACATCTGTTTAAATGTGTGTTCTCTAAGCATCCTGATTTTTTGCTTTCTAATGTCTGAACCAAACAAACCAAGTACAAACTATTTTACAGGCTGGTTAGCACTTGTTGTCTGGTACAGAAAAGGTTAACAAACCTACTGCAGGAATGAAGAAATACCCCAAATGCTTTTGGGCAGCTGCAGTATTAGAAACAGTTTGCTGTAGTTCACTGCAGGTGAACCCTTACAGCTAAGCTATTTGGATGCTAATATTTCCTTTGAGATGTTCGCATGTGTTTACTTTTAAAGACGTGTAAAACCCACTGAAAATAATGGGTGAGCAAACATTGTACCACTATTGGAAAATAAATTTAAATAAGACCCTTTGTGCTACATGCTAAATGCACACATCTCATCCTAACTTCATTCACCGGGTGCGTAGCTGAGTCCCTCTAGTGGCATAAACATTTATTTGGCTCCAGCATGGTATTAAAATTCTATTTTACAGGCACATTATAGCAGCAAATTCACAGGTAGCTTTTTTGGACACTCTGGGGACCGTAGCAAAGTGAATATTGGATTAGATACTGTGCAGGCTAGTGTTAATGAATGTAAATTGATTTTTAGCTGTGAGGGGCAATTATAGATGCACTGGAAGGAGAAGGGAATTTTTCAAAGGATATTCAAGAAATAATTACTATCAGTAAGAAACACGCAAAGAGCAACGTAATAGCCAGGACAGCCAATAGGGATAAAAGCTTATACACAAATCTGTCGTGACCTAGTAGTGAAGACTGTTTAAAAACACTGATCTCCACTTAGCTTGTAAATGCGCATCACCCTCTTTCTCACTCATGTATTCTCTCTCTCTCTGACACACACACACGCGCGCGCGCTCCTGGATTTGCAGAAGACAGACATCTAGGGCACTTCTTGGCATCCACAGGAAAATCATATGGGATTAGAAAACCACAGCAGTAAGTACTCACTGCATTAAATGTTTATTAAGTTGCATGCTGTCAAAACCTAGATTTAACGGTAAATACAGGAGGACTTTAATGGAAATTGGTTGTATTTGATTTTTCTTAGGAATTGCTGAAAGCTGCCTCTCGAGGATTACAACTTCACCTTTTGCTTTTATGGATGCTTGTTTACTATCCATGTGGTAACCTCTGGACAGCCAGTAATCCATTCATTATCCACACTGATTGAGTGCGGGAGTAGTGCAGTGGTAACTACTTCACTTAGCTGACAGCAGACGACAAAAGGAGGGAAATGATGAATTCGGACAATTTAACCTCCCAAAGCTTCCTCTCTGTGATTCACAGCAATGCCAGCAATTTATTCTCAGGGCTCCAGTTTGTTCAGACCTTCAAGCCACTCATCATCCCCTGCTACTCGCTAGTGGTTTTTATTGGTGTCATTGGGAATTACCTTCTCATTTATGTTATCTGCAAGACAAAAAAAATGCACAATGTCACCAACTTTCTGGTAGGCAATCTGGCTTTCTCAGACATGCTCATGTGTGCAACCTGTGTGCCCCTGACACTCGCGTATGCCTTTGAGCCCAGAGGATGGGTGTACGGGCGTTTCATGTGCTACTTTGTTTTCCTGATGCAACCCGTCACTGTGTTTGTGTCTGTCTTTACCTTGACTGTCATAGCTGTGGATAGGTACTGTGCCATGGTGTACCCCTTCCGCAGGAGGCTCACAATCCCTATTTGTGCTTATATCCTGGCTGCTATTTGGCTGCTGAGCTGTACCTTGGCTGCCCCAGCCTTGGTCCACACTTACCACGCAGAGTTCCCAGAACTGGACTTCTCCATCTGCGAGGAGTTTTGGTTCCACATGAAGAGAGATCGCTTAGCTTATGCCTACAGCACTCTCATCATCACCTACGTACTGCCTTTGGCTGTCATCTCCCTGTCCTACCTGAGAATCTCAGTCAAGCTGAAAAACCGTGTGGTCCCAGGCAACGTCACCCAGGGCCAAGCTGAGTGGGACCGAGCAAGGAGGAGAAAGACTTTTCGCTTGCTGGTCTTAGTGGTGGCAGCCTTTGGAGTCTGTTGGCTGCCTCTGCACATCTTCAACATGATAAAGGACATAGACATCAGCTTGATTGACAAGCAGTACTTCAACTTCATCCAGCTGCTGTGCCACTGGTTTGCAATGATGTCTGCTTGTACCAATGCCTTCCTCTACGCCTGGCTCCATGACAGCTTCAGGGGAGAGCTGAAGAAAATGTTTGCCTGGAGAAAGAAGAAAATTGGACCCGCTACAAATTGCATTATGGCCAGTGTGGTGCTGTAAATGAGAGCTGGTGGGAGTGCACTTCCTTCATACAGTAACACTGTAAGTTTTTTCCACTATTAATTAGTCCTGATTCCTGACATTTGTCCTCAGGGCTCAATTATAACAACACAAATCCCATCCGTAGCTTCCCCAGCACCTCCACTCCTACTGGAGAAGGAGAGGCAGACGTCAAGTCCCAGAAATGTCTTTACTTCTTTGACAAGAGTTAGAGGCCAAGAAGATGTCAGCACAATAAGACACTCCTATGTAAACTTCAGGGATCCCCTTTATCTGTTTTGGATAATATTGGCAGTCCAGACATGGGACTTGGGGACAAGGAGAAGCAAGGATGAATATGAGACCTAAACATCTGAGTGAGGAAACGCTTTGGATTGGGTAAAAATTAAATCTGCATATCTACCCAGAGGCCAGTCCTTAGCACAGGATCCAGGGTGGAGGACTAACAATATTCCCGTAGTCCTCTTGGGTCAGGTCAGAGCCTAAGGCTCTCTGAAATGTCCTTCCTGAGCAGCTGTCTCCATGGTGGGCAGGAGACCAGGTTGGTAGGAGCTGTTCCGAGCCCCCCTCTGCCAGCTGAGCTGTGCTGGCAGCAGCAGCGTGCGGGGGTCTCCCCGCTCCCAAGGGTGCGAGTGGTGCGTGGGGTGAGGGCAGCAGCTCACCTGCGCTCCCTCCAAGCGCCTCTGTGCAAGACAGCCGGTTCAGCCTGGGGACCCACGCACGGATGAGGGCTCTGCAGCCCGTGGTGGGGTGTGCTGGGTCTGCCCTGCATGGTTTCCTCCCTCGCTGCCATTTTCTCCTTGCCGCTGGCCAGTGCGGATGGAGTAGCAGCCTTTGAAGAGGGGCTGCTCCCCCGCCAGCAGCATTGCCGGGAATCTGTGCTTTACGCTTTTTGAACCCAGCATCATCCTGCAATCCCAAACCCCCTGCGTCTCCTGAACCTGCAGCACAGCATGTAGCAAGGCGAGATGCAGTATTGTGAGCGGGGAAATAAAACCGGAGTGATGTTATTTCTGTGAGGTGCCACTGCGATGCCGAGTGTGCCACAGCCTGTCTGGTGGATTTACTGATGCTGCCACCAAGGGTGGACAGACTGGAAACATAATGTGTGGTGGAAACTCATCCAAATAGGGGAACGTTAAGACATACCACCACTTTACTGACATTGAACCGTCTCATGTAACCCCAATTTGCTGACCATACTGCAAGGCGGCTGCCTTCCCAGCCAGAGGAGTGGACGTCATTGTAGACTTTTTGGTGCCGAGATGCTTCCTGCTCATTCCTTGAGGAACTTATTTTGACATGTGGCAATGCTGCCAGCAGCTTTGCTCTCCGGAGACAGCCAGAGACTTTGATACCATCTTCAGGAGCACTTCTGGAAGTGTCTGTTAAGAGACAGTGGGTGGAAGGGGCTGTTGACATTGAGCCATGTATGACCAGTCAAAGAAAGACCTGTCACGCAGAGCGGAGTGGGAAGTGCTCTCTTTTTAAAGGAGTCTTTTGGGAAGCAACAATTTCCTTTGACATTCACCTTTCAATCGGATGAGGAAGTTAGAAGCTATAAACAACCTAATGGTTTCTAGTTTCTTCCTCCCTCTGTCTGAACTGAAAATATCCGAGATAATAGACAAGCGTAAAGGAAAAAGTTCTGAAAACAGATAGTGTTTCTGAAGAGGTTTTTTCCAGCCTGCTCAGCCAGAATCTGGGATGGCATGAGGAACTGACTGATACCGAGCGGAGGTCAGCTGGAGAAGCAGCGCAATCCGGGGCAGTTTTGGCCATGGTCAGCAAGGGCATCTGTCCGACCACAACTGCACATGGCCAGAAACGTCTGGACTGCGAGCTGATGCAGATGGACGAGGGGGGAGAGGGAAGAAAGAGAGGATGGTTTCTCTAGTTTGTAAATGTACTCCTGCTGTGAAACTGAATCTCATTTTGCTCATCAGCATTCAGTAAGTTAATCTGGTTAAAAACCTACACAGGTGCATATGCACACACTGGGAAAAACATTGGGAAAACGTTTGAAATCCCTTCTCACAAATTTCCTTAGAATTTCAAGCTGTTCTCTTGCTAATAGTGAGGAACTGGGTATTGGAAGCTGATTACAGAGACATTGAATCAAGGAAAGTCCTTTTAAAGTGGGTATTACTTACATTGACTCTGATGAAGTGTATCTGCCTTGCTTATCTTGATTTAAAGATTTGAATGACTTATTAAAGGAAGTTTTGCTTTTGCTGAATTTTAGTAAACTGTTTTTCCTTCAAGCTCAGTATTGCAAGTTACTGGAATAACTGATGATTTTGAAAAGGCAAAAAAACCTTCCAAACAAACCAACCAAATATTATAAGCTTTTCAGTTTCTGTTTCAGGGCTGTTTTGAAGAAAACAGAGTAGGACACTGAGGGAGCACTGAAACAACACTGCAAAAAGCATCCTTAAATAACAATAAAATCTGTATTTTTAGAGATTTTTCTTCTGTGGAATTATGTTACTTCAAGCTATTAATTTGTCAGTTTGTAAAGGCTAATTAGCATTGAGATGGCCCATAATGTTTACCACCTTGCACACTAAATACAGAGTGAGCCAAAGCCCAGTGGAGTAACTGGGAAGACTCTTGTTAACACAGCAGGCCTGGGATCATTTCCTTCTTGCACATCATGTTTTTACCCTCATTTGCCGGCACTGCAGTTTGGCTCATTAATGTTTTCTTGAATGTTAGTGACTGCAGATGGCTGCTGCAGAGAGTTGCAGGAAGCAAACAAGAGGGATTTCTCTTTTTTTTTTCTTTTTTTCCTTGAGACAGAAATGAACGGCTGTTCAGCGCATATATTTTTCCCAGTGACGTATGCACTGGGAACATCTCGCTACCAGCAGCCCCTGGAGCTGCAGCTACAGCAGTGCCAAGGTCTGTCATCTCAAGGAGCTCCTCAGGAGTGCCCAGCACGGCAGGCACCCTCATTTAAGTGCTGGTTTAACCTGTACATGCCTTGAATCTTTCAGGACTTGCATTTGCAGCAGAAAGCTCAGAACCTGCCCCTTCCTTCAGGCCCTTCTCAGGACTAGGTTTTGCAGATGCACCTTGAAATGATCTGCATTCCCCAGCCACGGGCTCCTGAAGCTCTTTCTCTCTCCTCAGCAGCCCCCTTGGCCCACCTCAGTGGTCCTGCAAGGCCATTTTTCCAGGTTTTTCCTTCACGGTGCACAACGGAGGTCCAGCCCCGGGCAGGAGGGCTGGGGGTCCCGCAGGCTGGTGGGGACCGAGGCACAGCCACATTCCCTCAACCCCACCTCTCAATCGAGTCCCAAGAATCTCTCCGCAATGTAATTACTGTTTTGTCTGTTTTCCAGAGTAATAAACAATAATAAGATTTAGAGGCACGTTGGTGCACTTCTTTAATCCAGTTATGCAAATAATTATATTAAAAGCCGTCATGTGAAATGTGTTTGTTAATCTCCACCCCTCTCTGGGGAACCGCTGTGGTTCTCTGAGGAACCAGGGCTCACCACTACAGTATTTTTGGTGGTATAATTTTTAATTACAATTTAAGAAATCATTGCATGCTTTGATTTTATAAAGTAGCCTGGTTCAAAACTTGGTGAATCTATTAACTTTCTCTGTCAGGGTTTTAGTTGTTATTTCTTGCTTACATTCGAATCCAAGGACTCGCACACTGCAGGTTTGCGTCTGAGCTGAGGTATGGCAGAATTCTATACGCTCCTCATCTGCTGGGATTTCATTCCAGTTGTTTACATCTGCCGAGAGACTTTTTACAGGCAGGGACCTAGGCGTTCTGCATTTTACAGCAGCAAATACATGCTATTTATGATGGCTCCTCGGACTGTTCCTAAAGGACAGTCTCCGGTAAACACTCCTAGATCTACTACAGAGTTTGTACACATGCTCTGTGGTGGGGTTTTCAGGTAGATATCAAATGCATTAGCCAGCAAGTGGGTTATCAGAGCATGGCGAGTCTTGGGCTTTGGAAATGGAGGGCCCACTTAGGAGCACACTTACTCATTGTAAAAAATCATCTGGGAGATTTCACTGGGGCCAAGCCTCTGCAGCTCAGAAGGCTCTGCATATCTTAAATGTGGAGATTAATAGAGATACAGAAGGAGACGATGGGGAGAGGCAGGGGAGGGCGAGATAGCTTCACTTTAAGTGAAGAGTGGAGATTAAGATAGCAGGAATCACAGCTTCACAATTTGAAGCTATGCTGCATAGCTGTTGGAGGGACTCACAGAGTTCTAGCAAATACACTGTATTATTTCCAACGTTTATAGATGCAAAAATGCTTGATCAAACATAAGCTACTCCCTATGGCCAAATGTGGGATTGGTATTAAAAGGCAATGTACTTATAAAACATAAAAAAATAAATCGGTATTTGATCAGGAATTAAAAAACAGATTAGCTAGTGAACAAAAGTCACTAAATCTGAAATCAGGCAGCCAAAGCAAAACAATAGTTAATCAAACCTCAGTTAGGGTCAGGTAGGGTTGGTCTCTCCCCCACCTTGAAAATGGCAGCTCAGAGCAGTCACCAAAGACTAACTTATCTGTGCAATGCATTGCTTTAAATATTCCTTATACTTGGACGAAGAAAACTGAGCGAGCTATATTTGTGCCATACTTGGGGACTGGCAGTTTATCTGGGATGGGCAAAAGCAGATCCCACCATAAGGCTGTTACTCACAGGAGCATGGCGAGTGCTTCCCAGCTGATAGATGGACAGGGAAAAGCTGGTATTTTTCGTACCAGCTGAACAACAGATGCTCTGTGCAGTTTTAATTGAATGAATCTTGTTTGTTGAGGTGTCAAGAGTGAGTTATAATTAGATGGCTAAGATTATGCAGGGTACAGATACAAGCTTAAAATGGTACACCTGCAGCTGGGAAAAAAAATGCCAACTTGGACAGAACTGTACAATGCATCCATCAATCTGCCCACCAGACGAGAATAGGGCAGAGTGAGAAACAATCTGCTGGTGGTAAAGCCACTGCTGTGTTTGCCACTTCTGCATGAAGAAATATAATATACATTTTTACCTCCAGCCCTCCCCTCTCACTGCCCACTATCTTTTTTTTTTTTCCTCAGAAAAAATAGTTGCATTCCTCCTGCTTGCCCTGGAGAAAATGTTGCTCAAGGGTCAAAGCAAACAATTCTGCCTCATAAAAAGCATACAGAAATGAGGGAGGCTTTCTAAAATGGAGATCACCCTCTTCTCTCTTAAGCTTCTTTCTGCAAGCAGAAGTAATAGCCAGTTGTGGCTGACACACAGTCTCTGCACCTGACCATGTGCTGTGCAGGTCTGCAGCTGGCAGGAGCAAACCTGGCCCGCCTGCCACTTGGAGCACTGGCTTTTGTGGTTGCATCAAGTAAATACCCCTCCCCATACTCAGGGACCTCATTCTGGGTCAAAACCATCGCTAGTTCTGGTCCTTTGTTCCCCATTTTCTTCCACATCCACAAGAGTTTGCTCTACTGAAAGTCTCAGAGTGCAATGGCAGATGCATCAAAGGTACCCTGCCCATATTAATGGGACCTTTCCTTTGGAAATCATTAGCATACTCCCTGTTTCAAGAGCAGGTTTCAAGTACATTCTTACCATGTACTGATATAACCAGAAGGGCAGGCTTTCCCCAGGCTGGTTTCAGTCAAATTTTGTATATGTTTCTCTGCTCCCTGCTCTCCCAGCCCTCCCCCAGACTTTTGAAACCATTGATCAACTAGTCAATAGAAGCTGGAGCCTCAGGGCTGTTGAAATCCTAGTAGCTATGTGAAATTAGGAAGAATACCAGCATTTTCTTGGTGCTCCCCAGGGAAAGAAAAGACATCTAAGTGCTCTCTACTTTAGGGACCCACCCAGGATTACATAAGGAATGATGTAAATGCTTCAGAACTAGTTATGAGATGGTCAGACTGCCTCCCTATAGGGCAAAAAGTGAGGGATTAAGGGCACGAAGATGAAATATAGCTCATTGGGAATTATGTCCCTTTAGGATCTAAAATCTAACCTCTTTGCCAAGAAGCTGATAGGGTTGACTTTCTTGCCTGTCATTGTTTACTTCCCCTTTCTACAGCCTGCTTTGCCAAACTAAGTTAATGAAGCTAGTAATTGATATAAATAATAAAACACGCACTCAGGAGCTCCCTGCTTTGTGTCTCCAGCTTGTTGGAAATCAATTCGGGATCACTGCTACCTATTTGCAGCTGGCTGGGCTCTCCGTTCTTTGCATCTTGTGTATGTTAATTATCACCATTACGTTGTAATTACGCTTTCCAGCGTAGCAAGGAGATGTGCCTCTTCTGCTGAGCACAGTGCTTGGTTTCAGACAAGGTGCTGGGAAGGCAGGCTGCGGCTGACAGCAGCAGGCAGCTGTGGTCTGGCAGAGCCTGGTGATGTGCGTGGTGCTGAGGCTCGCTCCTACGCGGCTCAGGATCCCCCCCAGCAACATCACCAACAAAACGATGTGCTCAGCTGGAGGCAGCTGGTGCTCCTGTGAGGGCGGACAGCACGAGGTGTCGTCGCTCTGCCTATGGTTTCTCAGCCGCAGGGAGTTGTGTTCAGCTACCCCATCACACCCACGACAAGACAGGCCAACGCTCTAGTGAAAATGTGACAGCCCAACCACACAGTAGCTGTGACACACTGTCACAGGTTGCCATCCATCACATCTCAAGTTTGTGCGACCAGCTGCATTTGGGAGCGGGAAGGTGAAGCAATGCACTGTATTGCAAAACAAGCTTGTCTTGGGCTCATGGTGGCAGGGCAAGAAAGAAAGAAAGAAAAAAAAAAAAGAGAATATTTTTGGACTTCAAGCAAACAATAACCATCCAAAGACTAAATCTATAACCACCCAGAGTCTATGTTTCAATATGAACGTAGGAGTTACTCAAGTCTTCTTGTCAGTGTGGTCCCTCACCTGCAGCGTGCCAGTTCAGTGCATTGGCTTTACTGCATCTTTCCTCCCACCCCTCAGCCAAACAGTGAGCTTGAAGAGGGGCAAGCCAGGCGTATGTATGAACCATTAGTGTGAGGTCCATCTATGCAGAGCCATTAGTGTATGGTCCAGAGACAGATCAGTTGAGGGCAAATGCTCTTGTGAAAGGGGTTTTTCATAAAAATAATTGAAAGGTTGGGGATGGGGTACTGAGGCAAGCATTCAACCACCCACTTCTCAGCAACTGAATGCAACTCTGGAGGAAGTAAAATGAAAATAATCCATATATCATGTGCAAGAGTTAGCTATGAGCTACATCACCAATTAGAAATTACTTTCTGAGTCACTATATACGAAGTATTTTGAATCATTAAGAAGACAAAACCTTCAACACTCAGCTTTGGAATGATTTCCCCTCAATTATTGGATCCTTTTAAAATTCAACATCTGTTGTTAATATGCATAACTTAAAAGAATTAAAAATAAATTTGAAACCATCTGAAGCACTAGACACAGCATATGGCAGACCTGTTTAATCTTAACAAGTCAATAATATTATCATTGTGAATCACTTCTTCATTAAAACATGTATTCATGTCTGTTGTATAAAATAATGTTTATTTGTAAAAGCCTTTTGTACCACCCATGCAATTGTCAGTTGTCACAGCTAATTCTAAATTGTTTTGATACCTCCTCTTGGAAAATTGCCACAGACTGAGGATAGATGAAATACAAATCATTGCTGGTCAAACAAAGTTTAACAACATCACCAACAAAATGCAGGAAAGCCTTTGAAGACCTATGTTTTGCTGTAGTTACAGAAAGATGGGTTTATTTTGAAGGCATTGTGGAAAGCACTGTTCCAAACACTTCTCACCTCCAAAAAGTTGTATACAGGCTCTGACACGATCTGCATGCTTTCATAGTTTATAACTTTCTTCCTTTACTGCTAAATGAAGAAATATGTTTTCCCATGAAACAATTTAAAATGGCACTGCCCACCTGTAAATGCTGCTGAGTAGGGATAGGGTGAGGACATAAAAGACAGGTCAAACTTCAGAACTGGGGATTAAAAGCCAGACTGCCCAGACCTTGAAGCCATTAAATTATTGGATAAAGGCAACTGTGCATTGAAAAGTTGTCTTTCAATCATTTACTGAGAAGAAGATTTATCTCGTCCCCCCATGTATTTTAAGGAAAGGTGCTTGAATTTCAGGCTACTAATTTTCATGCAGAGACATCTCCCTTCAGCCAGTGTGAGGCACCCAGTCTCAGAGATGCAGGGTTTAAAAATCACATCTTCACTTTGCATCCTCAGTGGTGGCTTCAGCTAGTTCAGCTCAGACAGCAGCTTACTCTGCTCATGAGCATCCAACATTCTGGGTGAAACCTTCTCCCAGCGCACCATACAAACAATCTGCTTGGGATGCTGATATTCACCCAGTCTTATGAAGTTTAAATCTGATTTGTGGGTTTAGTCCAGACCTGCTTTCCAAGGACTTAAACAGAAGTGGTAAAGTAACCAGCAGTCCTAAGTTAAATGTCTTTTCTATACATGTGAAACCTATTATAAAGCAAAAATCCAAACAACCAATCCCAAAACCTCAATATGTTAAAGGAATTGATTAACATAAAAAATAGTTCTTAAAATCCCTTGATTCCTGGGGATTAGGTCACCTTTAAGAAGGGTAGAAGACGTTTTAATGTTTGCCCACCATGAAGAAGGTATATGCAAGTGAAATATTTGGTAGCTTTCTAAACCATTATGGGTTTGCTGAGTGATCAGAAAAGCACAGAAGATTTGAGGGCAAGAGGAAAATGCACAGGATTTTTAGTGCTAAAATGAATTAGCTGGGCAAGCTGAATCTGCAATATGACGTTCAACAAACAGCCTAATTTACAGTGCTAGCTATGCTGAAAATAGAGATAATTAGGCAAGCACTTTTACTTCCAGTTCTAACATGAGTATTTGAAAACAGGTGGAAGGTGAGTTGGGAGAGGGCCAGACTGGTACAAGAATAGTCTTAAAATTTTTTACAGCAGTGAATAAAAACTAAATGGAGAGCATCAGTACAGCTTTCTAAATCTGAAGCTATTCACATTGAGACCAGAGGAGATGGATAAAGGTGACATAAAGCTACGTTAAGTTTCGCAATTCACCTATTTAGAAATAGTTGCAAAAATAGCAAGCCCTAAAGTTTCCTCTAAATTGCAGATGTTTGAAACATGGATCTGCAGTTTGATTTTACCTTTTTTTGCAGAAAGTCTAAGCTCTTTGAGTCAGTTTTGAGCAGAGATGACTCTCTTTATTGTCTCCTCTCAGATGGTATCCAGAGACTTAACCAAGCCGCTATGATTTTCTGCTGTAGGTAATAGTTCCAAAACAAGCTTTGAGGTGTCTCTCCACAAGATTTTGATTTAACATTCACAGCATAACCAGGGGATAGAAAACAACAAATCATGCAAGTAGAAACTCTTGCTAATGCCCCATTTACAGTAACTAAACATTTTTAAAACCAAAAGAAATGACAGAGGACTATTGGAAGCTTTTAAAGTATTCTGTTTAATCTTTGCATAGCTGGAGGTGTTTTCTATGAAACTACAACTCTTGTGACCTGGAATTTATGCCTTCTGCGTTTGATCTAGGCAGCCCCACAGCACCGATGTTTCCAGGGAGAGCAATACTCTTTTAGAAAATATTCTATCCTTGTGAGCTGGATACCGCCACTTTTAATCACTACGACATGTTTCAGTAGCTGCTGAAACACAAGGAAGACATTACTTACCACAAAATACGGCGGAGTCTAGTTAGGCAGAAGTATGCTAATTTCTTTATTAATGGCTGAGAATCCAACAGACACCTATTATCCACTGAATCTCAACCCTGCACGTATGTTTCCCAAGAAGAGCTAATTAGCCATTTGAGAATCCACCAGAGAGCAATAGTTTTGTTTAGTTCAGAATAAGCAGCAATGTGGGTAAACTGTCACTGAAAGCTGTGTCTCATCTGAAAAGCGGAGTGAAGCCCAAAAGGAACCTATAATGCCTCTATGATTCAGAGCAGTTAAGCACTGCAATATGTCTGGGTTTAAATATCCCCTTCTTCTGAAGTATATTTGGACAAACTATCTGAACAGAAGAGGAGCAAATACAAGTTACTCCTCAATGATTAGATGGAGTACCACCAGCTGCAGTCACACCTTGGGCTGCTCCTGAGAAGCTTACTCCCACCTCCATCAACGTCAGCAGCAGCCTGGATTTCAGATTCAAGAGAACATGATTTTTAGAAGGGGTCCCTACCTTTCCATTCTCCTTCTCTACACTAGTAGAAGGGAAATACAAGTGAGCTTCCAACCTGTTAGTTTCTGGTTTTATAATATTCCTGAATTGTTTGTGGTTTTTTTTTCTTTTTTTTTTTTCTTTTTTTTTTCTGCAGACAATCAGAAGCTCTCAGGATGCAGCAATACATAGTTCAGGTCCTAATAAACAGAAGAGCTCAAGATCTGAGATAACTCCTCCTGATAGCTATGGCAGACAAAGGACAGGACTCCATGAGAGTCCTCAAACCATGAAACAGAGCATAAGTGTACATAATTATCATCCTAATCTAGAGCTGAAACAAGAACTTTAAATCAGAGCTAGTCAGTGTATCAAGTACCATCTCTTCACAAGAAACTAATATCAGCTCCCCTTCAACATTCAGGATTAATACATTTAATAAAATAGCTAGATCTTTACTCACCAAAGTATCTTCATAAGTTATTCTTTGTTTCCCTGGAACCTACTAATCAGCTGTTTTCTCACTAATTCTTTCTAAATTAGAGAAACAAATTCTGTTTTCCCTACCCCCCAGCAAACCTTACATCCTCTTTCCTAAGAGGACTAATCTTGATGAACATGGTGCCCTCCCACCACCATCAGCTGGCCCTCCAGCACCTGCCCCAGCCCAGCAGGCAGAGCCTTTAAATAGGGCACACAGAGACCCCATGCAAAACTCTGGCAGTGTTGCTGGAGGCTGGGTTGGATGGGAGTGATTTACAGATAGTTCTAGCTTATCAAACAACAAGTTTTACAAGGTTGCATTATTAGTAGATACTCTTAGATGAAGTCAGGAAGAACCCACATATGCAAGAGGGTGATTAGTGTAACTATCTGATACTAATAGAGAAGCTTATTAAAATAGAAAAAAAAAACCCTCCTAATCTGTTAAGAAGATAAATACTGAAAAGCATGAATGAAAATTTATTAAAAAATTTCAGTGGGGCATGAAGGAATTGAGGTTCCACTTAATCTTAGACCTCCTGGTTCTGCTGAAGTACTGAAATTCTGTCTCCAAGTAGTTATATTCTTTCTAAGAAACTTTACCTTCTAATTTTAATTGCTGTCTATTCTTAAAGGAGATACCAATAGCCAATCTTTTTGGTGCCTGCTGACCCTGGGGCTGTCTGGAGAAAGGAGGAGGATGGATCAATATGATCAGTACAAAGCTAGACTCATTCCTTCTTAAAACTGGCTTTTGCTCTAGAATCTGTGCCAGCAATAAGCAAGAACTCAGTTTAACACTAACACTAGGTGTTAGCTTCCTTTTTAGTCAGTACAGTAAATATAAGACCAATGACCTGGCAAGCAACAGTAGGACATAGCTGGTGAGCAGCAAAACCCCAGCGACGAGTGGGCACTAGCTCTCCCCATATGCAGGCTCTGCTCTGCAGCACTGTTGGTCATCCACTGGTCATCCACTGGTCATCCCATGTGTACTGCCAGCAGGCTTTGGCATGTGTGTCTGATCGTACAGTTATTCTCACTATTTGGGGAACAGAAAATCTCGCTGGCTCAATTAAACACCAAGTACCCTGTTTTGCTAATTCCTGGAACCTGCTGGCCTGGTCTGAGCTGCATTCTTGGTGGTACCTTTTTGTCCAAGAACGGTGTGAGTTGCTTCCCCTGCTTGTTGCCAGTCAGCGAGGGCTGAGCCTCTGTTGCTGGAGGCCAGCCTTACTCCAAGGAGGCCTGCGACCACCGTACATGTCGTCTCCTCCCAGCACAATCACGTGCTTGACACCAGCCTTGTCCCAAAGAGCAGTGGGGTTTGTAGATACTTGGCCTTTCCTGGTCTCTTGGCGTTGCACTAGAGAAGGTCTCCAGGAAGGCAGAGAAATGATGGTCTCAGTCAGGGATGTTGAGGTAGCATTTACTTAAGAAAATACAAAAAGATTTTTCTGTCTGGTTTCCTTTACTTTGGGAGATGGGCAGAGTTGTGACAACACAGTCCCTGTGCATCCAGATTTTGTGATGGTCTTTTTTTATAGACCATCCCCACAAACCAGGGCTGATACAGCATTGACTTTCAGGTTTTAACCTTGCACCTGCGCAAGGTGAATTCGTAGGGATGTCTTACTCTGGAATACTGGGCTGGGCCGTGAGCCTCTTCAGGGACTTCAAATTTAACCCTCACTGTTTTATTAACCCATTTTCTGTTCCAAATGGGTGTCTTGCTCCTACTGATATTCCCTCATCTATTTCCTCTTTCATTAGCCACTTAAAATGGCAAATTTGAAGATCACCTTAACTTCAGACTATGTTGCATGTCTTCTGTTTGCAAATCTTTTCAACTTGTGTAAAAAGCTGCAGGACAGCAGGCCGCTGATGCTGCACAAGCTGGCATGCAGCCTCCCATCCGTATGCCTGTGAACTGTCTGAGCAAGAAGACAAATCAATACTAATTAATGGTCTCCTGGAAAGTAAATGATTTGTTCACAGTGTGCAATGTAGCAAGGAATCCTGTAGGCTATTTTTGCCTTTGATTTATCACACCATATAAACAAGGGTTTATACACGTAGCCTGGAACCTAAAATCTATTGCTGATAAAGGTCACAGCTTCTGTTGAGACAAAAGGAGCCTGCAAACCTGGGGGAAGAGCTGGGATATTCCATGGATACAGCAGATAAAAGTGACCATTTCAGCTATCTGGTTGCTAATTTACAGCAGCTCCTGAGGTTTGGAACATACAGAAAAATATTCAAGAGGTCAAGTATTTAGTTTTGTGGATTACCTACATCAACCTCCCATTTTCTGCGGGAAGGATACATTGTCACTTAGCAATTTCAGCTTTTGGGAAACGAGTTAGTACCATTAGCGGAGGCAGGTTCTTCCTTTATTGCAGTCCTTCCAGCAAGGTTTGTTCTCACAGAACATGAGCAATTTTATTTAATTGCTGTGTGAGAGTACATGATGTTAGGAAATGGATCATCGTACATATGTTTGAGTGTTGTGCTGCATGAATGTCACTTCATTATAAGCATACATCATGACTTTTGTTCGGAAAACAAACCCAGTATCCTGGGTTGTAGTGATGATCATCTTCATTTTGCAACACCATAGGAAAACAGTGGCTCATGTTCTGCTCGTGATTTCCTATAATCTTGGATCCCTGGAGTTTCCATTTGTACTCCATTTGTGCAGTTAATCACTCCTGACAAATGCTCATTGTTCTGCTTGGTCCTGTCAGGTTTCATCTGGTGTTTTCACATAATTTCTTCAACTTGCCTAGCTGACAAGATTTTAATCCTGTCCTTAATATACTTGCATCTCCTCCTACCTTAGTGTTTTCTAGAGCTTTAACAGTATAACACTCTATTGCATCTAGCAGATCATTAATAAAAACATTTTGAATACAGCCAACTCCATGACAGTTGTCTGAGGAGCCCGTTAATTACATTCTTCTGTTTTGACCATGAGCCATGGATAATGGCTACATTTTCATTAGTTCAGCATGTTTATTCAGCCTGTTTGGTCTGTTCCATATGAGAGTTTCATGTAGAACATATTTTTCTACC
Source organism: Pelecanoides urinatrix (assembly GCA_013400755.1). Taxonomy (NCBI): domain Eukaryota; kingdom Metazoa; phylum Chordata; class Aves; order Procellariiformes; family Procellariidae; genus Pelecanoides; species Pelecanoides urinatrix. The sequence continues at coordinate 92,921 of VZTQ01008162.1, read as the reverse complement.
TATTGAATGAGAAGGTCTTTAAAGAAAGTATTAAAGCTCGTTCTGCAATTTTAGATGGTGAAAACAATAAACTTTTTTCTCTATCCAGACCTGCAATCCATTCATAAAAAGAAATGAGTTTGCTCTGAAAGGATTTGCAGTTCACAAATCCATTTTGACTCTTACTCGTTTCCTTGTTTTCTTTCATGTGCTCACAAAGATTTTGTGCTTTCCCAGGTTTTTCTGGCATTTGAAGGTAAGCTGACTGATAGACAAATGCCCGATTAGTCTTTTCCTTCCACTCTTAGAAACTGAATATATTTGCCCTTTCCCAGCCTTCTGATGCTTATTTACATTCCATCGCTTCCCTAAGATAACCCCAAGTGGTTCTGACGTTACTTCTGCCATATTCTTTCCATGTTTCCTGGGGTAAAATCCATCAGGCTCAGACAGCGTGAAAACTTTGGAGTTAAGTGTGCTGATGCCTCCTTGTGCATTTCTGTGGAGAGATCCTACCGCTCTGCTGCTGCTGCTTGCATGAGCCAGTCTTTGTACTTGATCTCTTCTCTTAGAAATGCAACATAAGACACAGAGAACTTCAGCCTTCTTGGCTTTTTGTGCTGATGACTTCCCTTTTCCATTTGCTAGTGAATCAATAATTTGCTTGGTCTCTTTCCCTCTGTCTCCCAATGTACATTCAGAATTGTTTCTTGCTACTCCCAATATCACTGGTAAAATCCTGTTCTGTACTTTTAAAAATTTTCTCTCTGCATACTCATGCTGTTCTTTGATATTTGTCCCAGTAGCCTCATTTAGTCATGACTTTCTGTAGGCATCTTCTCTGTGCTTAAGGTGAATGAAGAGCTCATGACTTCTCCCCACATTTCTGAATCTTCTCCTGCATCTCTGGCTGGCTCACGCAATTGTCCTTTTAATTTGGGTGTGCTGAGAAGAGAAGGGGTCAATGACACTGCTCTGCTCAATAAAAAGAGCTTAAACCTGATTCAGAGCTCTCCCCTGCTTCACCCTACTCACTTGCCCATTAAAAATTTTTTCCTTCTTTACTGCATCTGTAATAAAAAATTTGAAAAGCTAAAACATTTGAATCAAAGGGGTTTGTAAGATTTTCACAGTAATTATTCCCTGGTTTTTGTCTTCCTTTTGAAGGGAATTTTTAGAAAGAAACTTCCATTTGAGCAATACTGTATAGAAAAGGAAAGCAAAACCAAATATCCTTAAAAAATATGAAATGGGGAGGATTTTTCGTGTTCCTTTTTCGTGTGGCCTGATCCTGCCCTCTTTAGTAGAAAATAAGACAACCACTCAGCGGGGGACATGTAAGAACAACTCGGTTGCATTTCTCTCTCTGGTACTGGCTTTTACTCGCAGGCCTGCTCCGGGAGAAATCCAGGCACAGTACGTGGTTTGATCTATCACGCCACAATCTGGCAAATATGTATAAACACTGACTGTCCCCCGTGGTGCTTGTAGCTGCCCTTCTGGCCTTGGCTGCCCAGCAGTGTTGTGAAAGAGGCTTTTCTGAAATGGAAGGTGAAAAGGGAAAGGAGTAAGATACATGGATGGAAAGGGCACATAGGAAAAGAGAGAGAGGATCCTGTTCTCATATTTACTGCTCAGGATGTCATGAAAGGACTCAGTTCCTTTGACTCTGCCTGCCAAGGGACCAGTGGAAGATCGGGAGGTCCGCCAGTGCTTTGGCAGATACAAAGCTCTACCCCTGCTCTCTCAAGACTCTTAGTTGAGGACACCAAAGTGGGACAGGGTAGGACAGCATGCTCCACTTTTTTTCATCAGATTATGTTTAACCCATCAACTCACTTCAGTTTCTTCACCCCATTCTTGTTTTATTACCCTGTAGGCTTACAGTGCTTAGGTGGCCACCAATGGTTCCCAGGCTAGTGGAGGGCAATCCAGGTGGTACTGCAAGAATGGGCCACCCAGAGGGCTACCGGGACCTCAGTCTGAGTTGGTATTAGTAAAGTACTGCCAGGAATTACAGCATGGCAGTAAATGCTTCCTAGGGAGATAATTTACATTTTCAAGCAAGATCTTTTAAAACTCTTCTTTTTGTAGACCCCAAAATACAAAAGAGAAATACAGACGCAAACACAAAACAATACAGACAGATGAATGAGCAAGAGGCCAGTTTCATTTTAAGGGATTGTAAACAGACTCTAGAAAGTCCCTTTGCATGCAGCAGCTTGCAGGACTGTAATATTAGTCATGATAATATATTTAAAATGGAAATTAAAATGACATTGACCAAACCCACCATCTGCTTTCCCTCTGGAGGTTTTTTTCTGGGTTATCCCAACAATAAGGGCCATTAAAAAAGGGGCCACAGGCTCATTAACAAATACAGATTTAAAACGTGATGTTGGGACAATTCTGTTAAGTTTTCTTACTGTGAGAATCCTTCTGCCTGCTTTTCAGGCAGATGAAGTGGACCTGGTATTCAGATGTTCAAATTTAATTACTTATTTGAGTAATTAAAATGATTAAAGCTGTCTTGAAACCCAGCGTTTTGCAATAACACTTTGAGAAGAGCTTTTCTCCTCCTAGTTTTGAAGTGAACAAGTGGGTTTCCTTACACATTTCCAGCTTATTAACTATGGGGCCACACATTTTGGCACTTCGGGTATCATAGATAGAAGATACTTCTTAAAATACCCTAAAATGCAGGTGTCTGCTGTCCTGCGATGTAAAACAGTCCTTACTTCTGCCCTTGAAGTTAACCGTGACCTCACAGCCAAGCGCGGTGTTTGTCGAGCAATGGGTGCTCTTCCACTGCCACCTTCTGGCCATGAGCAGCGGGACTTTGAGAGAGCTATAAGGAAGACATTTTTTACAATGAGGGTGGTGAGACTCTGGCACAGGTTGCCCAGAGAGGTGGTAGATGCCCCATCCCTGGGAACACTCAAGGTCAGGTTCGACGGGGCTCTGAGCAACCTGATCTAGTTGACGATGTCCCTGCTCACGGCAGGGGTTGGACGAGATGACCTAGGCTTTAGTTAAAATCTAATGTTATGAGCTAGACACCGTGCGATAACTATGGAAAAGGCATTTTCAGTTATATTTTCAGAGCTCAAGTCTGTCTGAGTTGTTACAAATGTACAAACTATGATGTTAGTCTGAACATGAAGGAAAGGTTTAGGTCGGTCAATGACTGGCTTTGTTTCCTGTCTAAGCAGAGCAGGAACACTTTACACCAACGTAAAAGACCTACTGTTAAAATTGTGATACGTTTTCTAGTATTCAAAGCTTTAGGACTGTGCCTGTATTTGAGGGTATTTTTTAATTTTTGTATTCCTGTAATTGCTTCAGATGCTCATCAGGGACTTGGTGACATTTCTAACATGAAGAGAAGGCCTTCTCCCTAGGAAAATAGATCCCAGCTGTGCTGGAACATCGCACATGCCTGTGCTGTACTCACATGAACCACCTTCGTTCAGGCACAGATTTAATGCTCTTGTTCTTTTGCAGAGCTCTGTGTGTGCATCTGCTGGGAAGTAGTCTGGGCAATCAGTCTTTCTCTGTAAGTCAACTAGGGACAAAAATCCACCAGTGGTGCTGGAGTAAGTGAACCCAGCAGTGAAAACAACAGTGTTATTCCCCCAGCATCAGTTGCCAGCCAGCATATAAAAAGGACCGAGAGCTGGGCTCTGTGACTGAGCTACCCACATCTCTGCTATCCCCAGCTATGACAACCACTGCCAGGTCCCATTCCTCCTTTAGCTTGCTGGAGATTGCAGAGAGGACCTTCCTTCCTCCTTCTTTTCTCCAGACCTCCCTCCATTTGGACCAGAACTGAGCTCTGAAGATCACCTATCTGTTTGAAAAACATTGGTTTTTGTTTGGCTGGGAAATGTCTGTGTCTACATGACTGTGAATTGGGTCTGGTTTTTAGAAAAAGCTGGGTTTCTTTCATAAATTAGAGATGGAAATAGGCAAGCGTTCTTGATTCTGACCATATCTTACTGTCACGGGCTTGCAGCGTGCTTTGTTGATTAAATGGGGGGGAAGTGTATTTTGTGCCTAGTCCTCTTGCATTTTGGATACAGAATTTAAAATGATCAACCAAGAAACGCCTCTCCAGCAGGTGTCAGTGGAAGCTACAGAATGGAGAAACTCCACCAAAGCCAGGTTTTAGTCCCCTCTCACTCTTACAAAGTGCTCCCTGGCCAGGGGAGACAGTGAACGCTCCATCCTACAAAGAAATGTTATTGTAAGCCAGGTTACTTAATTATTTTTTTCCTTGCTTGAAGTAGAGCTCAAAAATTTGCAGCGTGGAATGCTGTGGCTGTCAGAAGGGGACAGTGATGAAGCAGGTGTTAAATTGTTTGTTGAAGGGAACAGTAGACATATTTGAAAAGTTTGTGTCCTGGTTTCATGTGGGATAGAGTTAATTTTCTTCCTAGTAGCTGGTACAGTGCTGTGTTTTGGATTTAGTATGAGAAGAATGTTGATAACACACTGATGTTTTTAGTTGTTCTAAGTAGTGCTTAATAGTCAAGGGCTTTCCAGCTTCCCATGCTCTGCCAGGTGCACAAGAAGTTGGGAGGGGGCACAGTCAGGACAGCTGACCCAACTGGCCAATGGGGTATTCCATACCATATGACATCATGCTCAGTATATAAACTAGGGGAGTTGGCCGGGGGGCAGCGACCGCTGCTTGGGGACTGGCTGGGCATCGGTTGGTGTCACTTGGGTTTTTTTCCCTGGGTTTTGTTCCCCTCTCTCTCTCTCTCTCGTTGCTTTACTTTTCATTACAATTTTTTTTTTTTTTAAATTTCAAGTATTAAACTGTTCTTATCTCAACCCATGAGTTTTCTTACTTTTGCTCTTCAGATTCTCTCCCCCATCCCACCGGGGGGAAGGAGGATGAGCAAGCGGCCATGTGGTGTTTAGCTGCCAACTGAGTAACTGTCGTGGGGTTAAACCACAACATTTGAATCAGTGACCCAATTCACTTATATTTCTACAGAGAGTTAAGGGTCTCTGACTTTACTCACTGGAGTAGTGCTTTATCCTGTACAGCATAAACACGCAAAAGAGCAGAAATAAGGTTCTCTCAGTAGCTTAAATCCTGACATTTCCTAACATCTGAGTGCTTTAGATGTAACTGATGGAAACTCTAGAGCCATGCCAGTATGATGTCTACCCACCTGATGTCCTGCGTCTCAAAGGCAGGGGATTATCGCTTGCCCCGGACTCAGCCTGTGGTTCCCACAAATTGCTAGCTGTTGTTTCCGCAGCCCCACTGACCCGTGAGCACTAGTGCTACTTGCTGCTCACATCACACCTTTCTCTCTGCTGGCTTCTTGACTCCTGGTGGCTGCCTGTAATGTTGGGTGGTCCCAGAGACACATTCCTTGAGCCAGAAAGGAGCTGGGGCCAAGGTACATACAGTCGTGGCTTGTGCTTTGCTGTGCAAGTTGATGGCGTTAACGGGTTGGTGCCAAAAAACCAGCTTAGATATAGGGGTCCATGTGTGACCGCTGCCTGTCAAGCTGCTCTGAATACAACTGCACAAATACACATTTTAAAACAGGACTAGACTGAAGTTGAATGAAGATGGATGAGGGTCAGAATGATCTTCCCTGCTTTGGCTCTCACTAGAGCACTAATGAGGACCTAATAAAATCAGAACTACCAAGGCAGTTGTGCTGCCATACCCAGATAGCTGGGGGGGGGACTGGGAAAAAGGAGATGTCCATATATATCTGATCACAACTGCACAAAGATAATTTTTTTTTTTTAGTGGCTCTCCAAGCAAACGATGATGGGTTTTCAGTAAGGCCGCTAGCAATTCCCTTGCTCTCCCCCTCGAGCACACCACGCAGAACAGTGTTAGCTGACTTCCAGGGGCTGAAATGGCCCCACACAAGTTCAGGCAGATCGCCGCTGGTTATCTTTCAAAGCAGGGGCAGTTTTAACCTTACAAATGGCAGAGTCCGTTCTCATCAAAACATTATGAACCTTTCTAAAGCCTTTCTTTGCTGTTCTATTTTACTGGTGACATAGAGTGGCAGCATAATATAACAGAGGTTTAATTAAACACTATTATACAATATAATTTCTTCATTATTAAGACAATATTCATAAGACAAGAATATTTAGTTGTCATACATGTGAAAACAGGAAAAATATTACCTCTACCTCATAAAGGACCTTGTAACTGGTCTGCGACTCTTGTGCTTGGCCTGAGCTGCCACGTGTGTGCCCTGCATACTTGCAAAAGCCCTTCTGAGGGCTGCCGCACAGGCACACGCGTGTGTAAGAACTCTGTAATGGGTTTAAACTTTAGTAAAAATTAATATTTAGGGCAACTTGTTGCAACATGCAAATATGTTTCCTTAGATATTTATTTCCACTAACAAATGCATTACAGAGTTCTCAAGCATTCATGGCCCTGCAGAGTAGCTTCCAGCAGGGTTTTTGCTGGCAGTCCCCAAGCTCTCAGAGACAAGCATGCGCCAACATGGGTGGATTGTGAAGAAGGGCATGTAGGAGAAACTTTACAAGGTCATTTGCAAGGTAATGGCCACTTTTTCTATTTCCCAGCGTATAACAACTAAATAGTCTCATCTTCTCAGTATTATGTTGATAACGAGTAACATATACTGTCCTTGCGCTCCATGATGTTCTCTGAACCCTCAGTAACCTGTGTGCGGGCATACACAATCACACACTACTAATACAAAATTTTCTGTTGAGGTCCCAAAAAGAATTAGAGCCTCCCGTGACTGAAAGCAATGGTGATGAGTAATAGCTGAACAGACCTGTAGTGACCAGCTATAACATGGTGCAGAGCTGGAACTTCATGAGCTTTAGTATAGCTGGGAGGCGACATTTCTAAAAATCTATGGCTCAGCTTCTTCACATTACTGAAATATCCAGCTCCTGGGCACCAGATTAAATTTGCACTGGATTCCAGCAGAGGCTGGGCTTCTGAATATTTTTTTAAGATTGGTTCCTGAATTCTATGACACTGCTGGATGTATTTATTGCTACACAGCTCTGATACTCTGGCTCACTGGATCCAACAAGTGCAAGCTGCAGAAAGCATTAGCTGACTGACTTAGAGTTGTAGGTTAATCACCCTTTGCAAAAAAATAGGTAATTGAATACTCATTTGGGGAAGTAAGAGGTGAGGAAATATCATTATCATCTTGCAAAGGATAAAAAGAGCTTTATATTCTCTAATTTCCATAATGAGAACCTTTCACTGTGTTTTTAAAGCATTTATTAAGAGATACCTCACTTGTGAAGAGCTACCCTCACTTGGGGAGAAATGTTTAAAATGGCAGCAGCAGCATTTCTATGAGACAATTCAAATAACAGGTACCGCTCAACATAAGCGTGCGGCGATTTTAAACCACTGATGTGGTGTATTTCCCCAGAAGATTTTATTAGAAGAAGTTCCTACCCCATATCACTTGAAGATCATGATGCCTCAATGCTACTTCAAAGAAACATTTTAACTGTTGAATATTAACAAGGGGTGAACCCACCTATCTTGTGTGAATAAAACATTTTGTGTGATGTTTTATTAACAAGTTCATCAACACACATTTGCAAAGCTTTTCATGATCCTCCATCAATTAATCCATTTACCTATTCAGAAAAGCAAATTTATTAAAACATGCGTCCATTATTGAATAACGACACTAAAAGTCTTTAAAGACACTTGGGCTAATACACAAAATCAGTTTCTATTAACATCAAGTATTGCAAAATAATAATAAAAAAGACTTAATCTTAATATCCATTATCTTAATTTACAATTCTCTAGCAAGAGAATCTTGTGTTCATTTATTCCTAGATCTATAATTAAAAGCTCTGTCATAAATTCCCAGCATCTTCATTTCTATTGTATTTTATTCATTTTATTGCATCAGAATTCAGAGGACGAAATTATAGATTATTCTTGATGTATTATGCAAACTTTTTTCTTGAAGTAGATTCAATGAGGGTTACAAAATCTATCTTTAATAAAGATTCAATAAAGTATATGAGGAAATAATTTGGAGTTGACTGTAAATAAGAACCATGCTTACTCTCATGCAGGAAATTACTGAAATCTGTTGCTGTCACCAGTTTCCCTAAAACTGAGGAGCTGGTCTGTTGATGTTTTGCATCTAACATTGTCTCTGTATATCCAGTGCCAGCCTTTAATTTTAAAACAAGAAGCCTTGTTTGTTAAAAATGGTGATGGGCCACTTCCAAGGTACAAGAAATTTCTTACAGGCTCCTTTCCAGTGATAAAAGAAGAGATGGGGTTTTGGGTGACAAATGCCGGCAGAGCAGCTGTGGTTTTGGTGACCAAGGGTTGGTCAGCAAAGGGCTGCTCCTTTCTTCAGAAGGGTTTCGCACGAGTGGTCCTACATCTGCAAACACTGGATTGTGTTGCCAGGGCTTCTGGGCCTGAACTAAGGCACTTGGACACCTCCATGGTGCCAACGTGTTGGAAGCCTTAGAAGCTGAAAACTTGACAACATTTTATTCACCAGAGCTTTGCAGACACTCCCAGCAGTCGTGTGAATCACTTACCAAAGGCAGTATCACGAGTTTGAGAAAAGATTTTCCCAACACTATACTTACAAATCTCTCTTAGCCTCGATGGGATGGGGAAGAACGTGACTCATCCAGGGAGGAACTTTGCAGGTGTGCTATGTGTTCGGCTACGAAGGATATCACAGCAGCCAATGTTGAACAAATAAGTTATGCAAGATACCAGAGGTAGGCACCCGTCTGGAGCTGCTTACCAAAATTTGCATGTGGCCAAGAGCCATATAGTATGTGCTTCAGGGAGAGAAGGCAATGGGAAACTCTGTAGGACACTTTGCAGCTGGGAGGGGAGCTCTCCCCGCTGTGATGTGGGCTGGGGCTGGGTTAGTGGGCGGCTGGATCTGAGATGTGTGATGGTGTCAGCCCCAGCAGTTCCCACTTTGGAACCCAAAGCCAGTCACTTGGGTTAGCTGGTGGCTGTGGTGTTGGCCATCTGACACAGCCCTGACCCGGGGAACCGCACCAGAACTGCTCACAACCCAACGCTGCAAGCTGGCACCCCAGCAGTGAGGGGAGAGAACAGACACAGGGAAAATCCCAGCTACCGGAGACGGTTTATTATGAGGTTGTACCACTTTGGGTTGTGAATGTCACATCACAAAGTGATCTACTGCTCTCATTTGCTAGCGTTCAGTTGTGCTTCCATCTACCTCGGTGGGGTATTCAAACCACGTTGTGAGAATAAAATCTAGCAAGGCACTGTGTGTATCCACATGTTTAGGGAAAACTATTTCTTTTTTTTTTTTTTTTTTAAACATGTGACGCTGATTATCTGCAGATACTTGATGTGCTTGTGATTTCAATCAGCATTTTGTTCATTCACTGCCTCTCGGTTTATTGATTTATAAGCCCTTTAGAATGGTATGATTAGTGCTAGCATTTTATTCTCAGTGGGGGTAAAATGGTATTTCATTATTAGCGTGTTAGAAGCTATTTCAAACTGACAGTTTGTTTTGAACCTGGGCAAGAGAAGTGACATTTATATTTGGAAGCGGAAGATTGACATAGAAATTATTCTAACACATAATTACAGTAAAGGCAAATGCAGAAGAAGATCGAAATCCCAGCTAGAGTTTCTGGGTGCTCCTCTGCCATCAGTAACTAACTCCTGCTCTTTTCTCAGCTCAGCGTAATGAGCCATAGCAGTGGTCCCCGTAGGCATTTAGAGTAGATGCAGGATCAAGATTTTTACCCATTAAGGCAACTCAGTGCAGGGCTGTGAGCGAGGATATAAGGCAAATGCTTGTTCTACAGCCTGTCCTGGCCATCCCAGACAGCTGCAGCGCTCTGACAACACCCTGTGCTGGAAAAACTGGGGAGAGGGCTAGTGCCAGTGAAGCAGCTGATGTCCCGGGGGCATTTATGCGCCTTTGCATTTAGATTGATTTAGGTCAGCATTCGCCAGGCTTCCTGGGTGCCCGTCTGCTCCAGCGGGCGGGGGGACGCGGACCTCGCTGCGTCCCGGCCGGCCCTCCGGCGCGGCTCTGCTCCTCCTGGGCCAGCTCCCGGCACTTTGCGAGTGCCCAGAGCTCAGCTTGGGATTTTCCAGGAGCCGGGCTGACTTCGTCTGCGCTCTGGGGTTGTCAGTATAAGCTCTTCCCATTTTTCCCAAGCTAAACATTTTATCTTACATTACAAAGGTGTCTTTTCTAGCCAGTGTCCCTTCTCCTGTACTATAAGAGGACTCAAGAAGAATTTACAGAGTTTCTGGACTTTAAAAACAGATTGTAGTAAGGTCTTTTTCCGAAGGATTTTGATTTTAGTGACTGACCCTCCATTACTGAGGTCTAAAGGAACTTCTCCATTGATGTGAGCAGGGGCAGAGGCCAGGGCTGTGCTGAAGTGCTGGGAGTTTCCATCCTGGCACCAGAGCTCGTGAGACCGAGACACTCTGCAAGTTTCGTACACGGGTTACGTACAACCTATTAGGCACGTGTAAGGCATAAATAGATCCAGAGAGCAGCAATGAGTCAACATACTACATGAAAACTGTTGCCAAACACGACCTTATTTGTTGCTGTCTTCTCTGGAGTAGAATGAGAAAAAATACAAATTTGCCACTATTGCTTTTTTTGTCTGTTGGGTGATTTCTACAGTTATTTCTCAGAGGTACATAGAATCTATTACAATGTAGTTTTTAATATTTAATATGTTGTAAGTAGATTAAATAAATAAAACGTAGGGACTCAAAATTCTTTTACTTAAATGCATAGGCTTTTGTTTGTGTAAGACTGAGAGCCTTAAACTATGCCAGTGAGTATGCGTTTCTGCTTGAACTTACTTGAAACTGCAGTATTATTAAATTCTTAGGATGAAATCCTAGCCTCACTGAAGTCAACCAGAGTGCTGCCTCTCATTCCAGCGGGACTGAGATTTCAGATTCTGCAGGGTGCACTATTACTTAATCCCTCCTGAGCTGCTGTGTTCTGGTGGCCGATCTCATTACATTGCACTGTTTCATATTCCTTTCTAATGAATGAAGTAAAATGTGTATCCATTATCCATACGTACTCCCTTCATAATAAAGGAAGGCAGCGAAAAGCGATCTTTAAAAATAAATGTCCAGTTTTATCTGAATAACACAGAGAAGGCGGCTCAATGACTAGACATATGGAAAAACATGAATATGTTTGAGACTAGAATTATTCAACTCCAGATGAAGAAGAGTTGAAGGAAGCAGTATGCAATTAGATACAATTATGAAAGATATACAGGAAATTAGAGCTGTTCATAGATATTTTTCCAGTTAACATTTGTCTTTCATTGGAGGAAAACCTTCAACTGGAAATAACCACCAGAATTTTGCCTTGTCAAGCAAAATGCTGATTTCTTCCTTATTGGAGGGGGAAACAAAAAAAACCCTCCCTAAATTGTTTTTGGAGGGTGAAATTGAAAGACTGAAAAGTGTTTCTTGTTTCAATGAGAAAAATCAAAATTTCCATGAATAAGTTCCTGGATGAAACAGTAGAACTTGTCTTTATCCTAACAATGACATCTGTTTGCAATAACACTCCATGCCAGTAAACGATGTTATTTTAACTAATCTATTGGCGTGGCGATGAAAGTGACAGTAAAATGTTGATATGGAAGCTAATTTCTCTGTTTGGCCTTGAGATCCATCTTCACAGACACAGAGTGAGTGCAGAAACTATTTTTGGCAACATCATAGCAATCCAGATTTAATTCTGACACTTCTCTGCCTTCCTGAAATCCAAGGAAGACATCTGGCTGTGTTTTCTGCGTATGTTTGTGAAGTGCCATTGAAGTAAGTTGCATCAGCAGTGAATTTGGAGACAGAAATGTGACAAGAAGGTGCATATGAGAAGGAGGGGACCAAAAGCTTGGGTTATGAAGAAAAAAAGAAGGGCAGCTCTTCAATGTATAATGTGCTTACTGAAAGCTGGGAATAAGATGTCATTCTGAATGTGTTTCTGTGAACTTTTAACTTTGTTTAATGCTGCTATGTTGTTCAGACCCATGATTTAGATGGAATTATGCATATGCATGGCATGCAAGGAACGAGCGGATGGCTCTGCCTGATTCCCAGGGGAGTCCCTGCCGAAGGCGTTTGCAGTGCTTGCCATGGGTGTGCTTCCAGCAGCCCTTTAGAAGAACAACTGCCTTAAGTGTCTGTGAGTTATCAGTCAATTTAATACTATTTAGGGTGGCCACAGACTCCTCATCATTTTTTTGGAAGCGAGAAATGTTTATTTAAGCAAAAATAGCTCTGCAGACTTTGTTTGCAGTCGTTAATACGCCACCATCTTATTGTCTTCCACCAGAAGCTGAGCTTTTTAGTTCCTCGCAGCGTGCTGCAGTTGCATTCTCCCTAAAAAAAAAAAAAAAAAAAAAAGAAAAAAACAACAGCGCTCCTCATCTGCTGAGATAATTGCGTGTTAGTCTCACGCAGCAGCAGCCCGGCCAAGTGGATGCAGACACGCCTGCGCTGCCTGCGCGGGGCCGTCCGAGGGCCCGGCGGGATGGCGGCCGCGTTGCGAGGCCGCCAGGCATGGCACCCGGCGGAGCCGCGCGGGCAGGCCCCTGCGTGTTCAGGCACACATGGGGCGGGAGCCTGCTGCCAGACGCGCTCGCCGAGGCTGTCTGCGGCCTGCCCACAAGGCAGCCATGTGGGTGGAAGGCAGGCGAGCGGTGGAGCAAACTGGCTTATGGCTGTTTCGTTTTGGAGACCACTTTTTCCAAGCGTCCTAAACACGGGCCTTAATCATCAGCACTTCTGAAGCACTCATCGTTCTTGTATCCAGGCAAGGAGCCTTGTTATTACCCTTTGAGAGATACCACATTCCCTCATTTCCTATGGAAGGGGGCCTGCCAGCAGTATCAGTACCGGCACCGCTCGGTTTGTTTCAGATTAAAAATGTCCCCGGAGAAGAGCTGTGTTCGTCTGTGGTGTGGTCTCAACACAGTCACGGGAATCAACTCTTGCACTGGGCCACCGATGGTTACCTCCGGGGAAGGCATTGGTGGTCACCTTGACTGAACGCACCGCTTTGCCCTTGCCAAGAGGAGAAAATACTCCGTGCCTGAATTGAGAAACCCTCCCTCTCAGGCATCTTGTTGCTAAAATGGTGGCAGAAGAGGTTACTGCCCTTCACCGCCTGCCCTGAACCTTCCTCTGCACGGGGGTGGACTGCGGTGACTCTGGTCCTTGGCGTGGTGGCAAGTGACTCTGGTACCAGTGACTCTGACCAGTGACTCTGGTACCTTGGGTGGTACCAGCCTGACTGGCTGGGCTCCAGCCTGGTGCTGGAAGAGATGCTTGGAACAAAGGGAAATGCAAAATACCGTCCACAAGGCCTTCAGTGCACGACTGCCCGCACCCCGACCTGCTCTGATCTACGGCAACGGAGACTGCAGGAGGAACTGAAGGAAAACCTGTGTTTTCAGCCAAATTTAAATTTGCCTCCTGTATTTCAGAGAGTTATGAGACGCCAGTACCATAGCTAGGTATGATCTTCAGAGGGGTCCGAAAACACTACAGGCCACGGCTGTTTGCAGAGGCAGACCAAGGGATGTTGCAGTCCAGCTCGTGTATGAAAAGGCCAGTCATTGAGGGTGAAGAAAATACTGTATAGATGTGATATCACAAGTTATATAATATCATGGCCAAATCTCTGCAGCTGGATATCATCAAATCAAAATTAGAAACTCATTGGAAGCAAAGGACAGTCTTTGCACAGATTGCCTATAAATCTGCAATAACTAGTTCTCCCTGGGCGTAACATCAAAAACATTTTTTAGTGTCTCATTAGTAAGAAAATTTATTGCTCAACTATTGAACTATGTCGATTTTTGAAAACATTGTGTGAATAATTCCAGAAAGCATGTGTTTGATTTGTATTCATTTTGTGCCGCTGGATAGAAAAAGTGGCTTTTCCCCTATGATGAAATGACACTAATCATGAAATTAAAAGGTGAAACATGTCTACAGTTTCAGAACAAGGTAAATTTTTATAAATATGATAATGCCCTCCCTTTCCCATAAGTCAAACTAACATTAAGGAGTTCATACCCCAGCTGAGCTTAAAAAAAAATAATAAATAGAAGACCCAATTACAGTTCTGTAGAGGGGAAAAGAACTCCTCCCAGCCCTTATTATTTTTGTCTTTGTGCTGCAGTGTGTTTCCCAGCTGTGTTTGTTGGCCAGTTTTGTGGCTCAAATAGCCCGAAAAAAAAAAAAAAAGGTTGAGAAACAGGGGAGAAGTTTAAATCAAACTCAGTGTTGCCTGCATAGGATGGATGGAAAGAGTCTACAAGTACCTGTTTGGCGGTGTGGATTTATTGACAGTAATGGGTGTGCATGAGCTGGGTTAACACCGCTAAGTGCAGGCAGAGTGCTATCTTTTCTCAAGTTTTAGCAATAGGGAGGGCAGAATAAATGGCTCCAGGGAGGTTCACTACCATGGGCCCATGTGTGCAAAATTCCTTTAAATGCTTGGGCGCTGGGGCAGGTGGTCCTGCACCCCCGCATCTCCCTCAGCTTCAGCGGGACTGCACGGACGAGTAAGGGCGAGCAAATAACACAAAGGCACCGTTACCTTTCACCAGCGTTCCCTTGCTAGGTTTTCCTCTGCAAAGAAATGCTTGTCAGCGGGCCTGTAAGATGAAGGAAAAGCCTCTGAGCATGAGGGTTTGCGATGCCGCGCTGGCCCTGCAGGTCCCCGGGGCCAGGGCACAGGGCAGCAGGGTCAGGCAGGGGCACGAGCTCTGGAGCAGCTTTTGGGGCAAGCTTGGGTTATGAAGAAAAAAAGAAGGGCAGCTCTTCAATGTATAATGTGCTTACTGAAAGCTGGGAATAAGATGTCATTCTGAATGCGTTTCTGGTTTTTTGGACCATCCAGAGGCTCAGCTGGTGTTCAGGCTTGGGTTTAGCTGCTGAGCAAAGAGGAGGACGGAGAAGTTGTGCAATTAAACCTCCCTGCCTTTGGAAACAACCGGTTGGTTGACTGCTTGTACCACACTGTTAGGAGGGTTTCTTCAGTGCCTTTGCTTCAGCCCTGCGCTCTCCCTTCTTGTACAACACGCTCCATAAATGCAAACTAAGAACCAGCTCTTAGATCAAGGAATTTATACTGCGGGAAAAAGAAAGAGAAAAGAAGAAACGGAGTCGGAGGGGCCAAGTGGTCTGGTCAGGGTTACTCACACCTCAGCGGCAGAGTCAGAAATAAACTCAGGCTGGGGAATCACAACCCGATGCCCACCAGACTGTGGAAGATACAACTAAATTCTCAGCTGTCTCTGCAAAGCGACCTTTTTTTTCAGAATTGAAAAATAAAGTAAAATAAAATAACTGAATCTAAGTAGCATTTGTAGTATATAATTCCCTCTCATGAAATAGCTTCAGCATCGTCCGATCAGGGAACTGTGGAAACTACCAAAAAATAGGCATCGCTGTTGTAAAGCCCCATTCAAATCTCTGAGCAGCGATTTCCAAGTCCTGTCCTGAAATGCATTTACCAGCATCACCGGTGCGGACGAAACAACTGGCAGTTAGGAAGGACCAGGGGGGCAAGCTGAGCCTTTCCTAAAGAGGTGTTTGAGGCCGGCGGTGCGGCTGTCCTGGCAGAGGGTCTGCGGAGCGGGTGGGCTTCCTCCCACCTTCAGGCATTGCCACCTTACGCACAAGCAACCTCCGCACCCCAGACGTTTCTCAGCCAAGACTTCCCACTCTCCGCTGTTGTTTTGAACGAGGGGGGCCCTCCCCAGCCCTGGGGGACGCCGGGGAGAGGGTCCCTCTCAGAGGAGGTGAACTCTGCCTCCAGCAAACCTCCCCAGAGCACCTCTCTGGCTTGCCTGCAAAGGCCTCCGAGCTGGGCTCCGGAGGACACCAGCAGCACTCCACCACTTTCTGCCAGCTGTGCTGGGAAATCTTATTCCCGAACATTCATGGGAAATGAGAAAATACAGGCACGGTCCTGGCCTTCACTGGAATGAAAGTGAGCCCCCCCCACGACCCCGCTCTCCCACGCCAGGCCCCTCGAGCCCAGCTTTATGGGTGAGAAGGATCAAAGGGCTCCAACTGCTCCCATATGGTAAATGGCCCTATACGTTGTGTATAATTACACACAAGCATCCCCACATCCATGTTCGGTCTCTATTAAAGATCGCTGGGCGACAGCCAGAGCCATTTTCCCAAAGCAAGAACATCTCCAGACGTCATGGCAGTGGCATCACGCGCTCTCACACGCACATCTCGGCAGCCACGGGGCCAGGACACCCCATGTTTGGAGGGGGATCCCCTCCGCTGCCAACCGTCCTGCCCCGCAGAGCTGGGACGTGGCAGTGCCCGCGGGCAGTGCAGACCCGGCAATGCCGGTCCTTGCTTCGGACACCAGCTGGGAGAGGTGTTTTTCAGCCACAGGGTGGCATCTGACGGATGCATTTGTGAAAAGTTAACGCTGCTCGGGTGAATTCGAAGCTGGCTTTTTTAAGAATTAATTTCACCTTGTTAATGTAACTCCCCAAAGGGGATGTTTGCTTTTTATGAAGACCAGAAACATAAAAAGGAAGAAAATCAGCTCTTCAGTCACTTATTTTAGGCTGTTATGACCCTTTTTTGAAGCAGACGCCTGTGCAACGGATGCACGGGTGCACGTGGCAGCCCTCAGGGCAGGGCTCTCGCAGGGCTCTCGTCGGTGCAGCACTGGTCACAGCAGAAACATCACCTGCAGCTGGAGGCTCGGGGAATAGGAGTGCCAGGCCATGAGAAAGAGCAGATCTGTTTTAAAGACTGAACTCAATCTCTGGAACACAACCTGTCCCACCAGCCGGGAAGCTGCCCTGCAGCATGTCGGCAGAAACAGCCATTTCCACCCTCCACTTCCCCTCCTTTAGGAAAAAGACCACAAAACCCAGTCAGGCACTGGGGCTAACAGGACGGGGAAGACCTCTCGTGGTTTGAATCAGATGGGCTTTGGTCGGGCCGGGGAGCCGGGCAGTGCGGGACCGCGGCAGTGAGCAGGGCAGTGGCGACCCGAGCAGGCAGCTCCTTCCAGCCCAGCTGCACCGAGACCCTCTGAGCATCCAGGTGGAAGGAGGCAGCTGTTTTCTGGCACTAATGTGGAGAGAAAGTGAGGGAGAAATCAATGAAAGAGAGGAGTGAGGGAGGTCTAAGACTGAAACACATTCGATTTTTTTTTCTTGTGTTCAAACAGAAGAATTTGAAACAACGCGGAGATCCAGAGGGAAGCATCCCTTAGTGCCATAAATTATGTTAGACTAAGCTGGAAGGGGCAGGAAATCCCAGTTCCCACTTCCAGCCTTACAGCGAGGCTGCGTGATGGTCCCCGGTGGTGTGCGACAGTGTCGGGTCCGTGGTTCAGCCTGGCCACCCACCACCTCGGGGTTGCTCCCTGCTGTTTCCCAGGCCAGCACCTACCAAACGTAAGAAGAAAGCTTATTTTAGCAGAGCCATCTTACCTGGGCAGGTCTGTCCTGCTGCCGTCTTTGCAAACCCGCCAAGTTGCCATCCTTGGTCATCCTTCCAGGCTGGAAACGGAGAAGTTCCATCAGTAAAGGTGTGAGCCCTCAGCTCAGCCTGGCTTCATTTCAGGCAGAGCGTTTGGCCGGACGTGTTTCTTGTTAACGTGCACCATTGCAAAAGTGGCACTGGAGAGTCCTAGGGTAAAGTAGTCTCTGAGATGAAGCTCAGAGGTCGACAGAAGGATTCACATGAACGCCCAGGCTGATGTGACAGCCTCCTTTCCATAATCACAACCATTATCAAACTTGGGGGGGTTTAACTAAAGAAATTCCCACCTCTTATCCCTTCCAGCTGTCGTTACCTCGGGTCACTTGCTGCAGAAGCTGGTAGCAGATCTTGTGGGGGGTTTTTCTTCAACCAAATGTTTTCAAAGGGAAAATACACTGACAAAGGAAAGCCTGTGTTTTGTGGTGTCTGCCCAGCTAAGAAGAAAAAGCAACAAGGCTTTTCATCAGGAAGATTCCTCTGGTTCTCAAAGGGGGACCCTGGGGCCTTGACCACCTCCAGGACTGGGTTGCTCACCCATTTCTGTGAAGGGCTTTCTTCAGGTCGCCCTGGTTCTCTACAGGGCAGCCAGTAAGGAACGTTTTCCTTCTTTGCTCCCTACTTTCCCCTATTGTCTGTTTGCCGGCCGCTGTGGTTTGGAGTGACAGTGCTGAATGGCAATGTTGATACCTGGTTTGCATCCAAGCAGTGTTTTTTTCAAGTAATTAGTTTGGGAAGTAAAAAGCCTGCGTTGCTGTGCTTTTTCAGGACTGGTGGGTTAGGTTACCTGCTGAGTTAGAAAGGTTACCTGTTTGGGTTTTTTTTCCCCCAATTCTAGATCTGTGATAGCCTGGGAAAAGAATTGTCTTTATAGACGAACCCTTTAAAAACAACCATGGGCACTCCCATCTTTCTCTGCTCAGGAGCCCAGGGGCAGACTTAATTAAAAGTTCCTTCAAAATATACTCCCTATCGCTCTAAGCTACTGTGTTTCGAAAACTCTGGTGCTGTGCCAAAGTGGGAGCAGGCGTACATTAAACTGACAGGTACAAAAGAGATTGTTATTCCTTGTGCTCCCTTCTCCTCTGATCCCTCTGCACTGAAGTCCCAATGTAAACATTATTGAAAACAAAGAATAATAGCCCCTCTTCTCCCCTGCCCACCTAATGAACAGATTATGGCTAATTGTTTGCCTTTTGCAAGCAGCCTCCTCGGGCACAGGTTCCCACTCCCTGTTGAGATTCAGCCCTGGAGTCTCAGGAACGTTTTCCTGGAAATAGCAGCTTGGTCATGGCAGTGTGTCCCATGGAAGGCTGCCATGCTGCTGCGCAAGGAAAATCAGGCTAGAGCACCTTAATGTCCACCAGCTTCTTGTTAGTAGCGGAGATAATCAAAGCCTCCTTGTTGCTGGGATACTTTGAATTTTCCGAGTGCATCTATACACACCGGCCTTTCTGCTAACAGCACGTCCCAGGCCACTGACCCCTGCCTCCGTGGTAGCCAGCACCGAGAGCCAATATTGGGTTGAGAGACAATGATTTCAGCAAGAAACAGGGAATCATCACTTTTCCAGCCTATGACAGAAAGCTAATGACAGCCATCGCGAGGCGGTAGGAAGAGATAAACATCCTTCCCTGAAAACTGAAGAGAGAGAAGAAGCATGAGTTGGAGCACATTAAGTTAATCTAACAGCTTGGCATGGACTAGCTTCCCATTTTCACAGTAAGTGGGAGCCTTATTCTGTCAATGTGCTGAGGATTTTATTTCTAGAGATTTATAGCCACAGGTTCTGGAGTGCTCTGTAATTACATGAGTTTACACTTGCAGGGACAAAGGCTGAGTAAATATTTTATTAGGCAATTTTTTATCTTATTGAAACTGAATACACATGTGATAATTTGCCTGGTGAATGGGGGAAGGACAGTGAAATAAATAAGATAGTTTACACAGAGCCTTGTTTGTGGGCTGCATGCAGAATCAGCTCCACACGCTGCGTTACTCCCAGCGCAGGTACACTGAGTGACACCCGCAGCCAGCACGAAAGCCCGGGTGCAGCCTCGCAGGTGGGGCCACTGCTGGGGTGAAATGTGCCCATCCCACGGGATGACAGGGACACGGAAAGCCTCCTTGTACAGACACATTGTCCTGGGACTGATGAATTTGTTTGGCCTGGTGGGTACCTGCTATCCATACCAACACAGGTTAAAAGCACCAGGAGCCTTTCTGTATGGACTGGTTGGTCTTCAGCTGTTTTCTGATCTTAACTCCACGTGTTTTGCTCAAATTACTCCTCGTTAGTAGCAGTAAGGAGTCCCCAGGACCACTCACAGGACACAGAGCATGAGGATCCCCAAGGAGTGCCAGCGCTGCTGACACGCAGCTCTCCATCACACCCTCCCATTCATTATGATAGAAATAATAAATAATATAGGCCACAGCTTTTAAACAGGACCTCCTGTTACTGCAAATTTTTCAAGGTTTCTCTGCTGTGGGATCATCCAGCGCGTGGAGCAGATGCGAACTGAACTCACATGGGGAGTGCTGTACAACCATCTGTGGCATTGATTCACAAGTGCTGCAGATTTATTTCCCTGCAGTGGAGAAATTGTGGCAAAAATTGAGGCTTGTATCCAAGAGCACACCAGCAAGGCTGCTCTGAAATTTACTGTTGGCTCTCATAAAGAAGAGAGTGTGATGAAAGAGGGAGATTTTACAAGAGAAGCACTTAATTTTGTGGAAGTTGTTGAAATTAAATGGTGGTTGTTGTCAGGTAGGTAAGTGGCCTTGGGAGGCAGAAATGGATGGAGCCAGCTGGGCTCGCTGCTCTTGTCTGGGCTGCCCAATGCTGCAACCCAGGGGTGGCGGGTGATTTTTTCACGCTGTCATTTTTGGCTCTCTGAGAGCAGGTCCCGACCCTGTGGCCCTGCTGGCAATGAAACCGTGTTCGCACTGCCACCGTACAGCCGGGGAGACATTGGCATCGGCTCCTCGGGGCCTCCTTCCTGCGGCATTCATGTTGGTCAACACTTGGTCAGAGCCAAGTGACCCTTTAAAAAAATATTTCTTAAGGGAAAGAAACCAGTGCAACCTGCCCTGTGCCCGAGCTGGGGAGGGGGGTGATGGCTGCTGCCTGGGGGCTGCACGTCCTCCAGGGCAAGGGTGGGGAAGAGAGGATTCCCACTTCAGGTGGGCATGAGACCCTCCTCAGACCCCTGAAGAACAGCAATGTGTTGACATGCCCTTTCCTCTTAGCCATGGGATTCTTACATCAAAAGCAGCTGCAGGCACTTGGAGAGATTACCATGGGAGTCCTCATTTTTTTCCTGGCTGGTTTCATCACCGCTTGGCCTTGCTTCCCTCAAACAGCAGCACAGAGCCGCCTCCTCTTACAACACCCGCCCCAGCCCCAGAATTAGCGTTACGCCTCCTGGATAGGGCCCCTCTTGAGGGCCTGCTGCTTTACTGTTCCGTTTATTGGGACGACACAGGGCTGGTTGTTCACAGCAAAGTGACAACCTGCTAGTCTAACTTTGTGACTTATCCAGCCTCCACTGGCAGCCACGGGATCAAGTCTCATGCAATATTATGGATGTGATCCAAGTCCCACTGCAGCCAACAGCCAGCTGCTGTTTGCATTTACTCTGTATTTACACAAATGTAGCATGGGCAGAATGTGGCCCGCTTGGGAAGATGCCCATTGATTTTAAGATGACTTACAATGAAGAGTGAAATTCCAACAGTTTGCTGATGCACAGGCAATAAACTGTTGGATATGGTAGTTGTATGTGAAACTCAGCTTTGAAATTAAGATCTTGATGAAGAAGCATCAGTATAACATTTTTTAGCAGCAAGACATTTAATAAACATCTTTGTAGGCACATGTATAATGATAAAAAGCAAAGCTTCCTATAGCATTTCAGAGATTCATATTATTATTCTATTCACAAACAACTGCAGCCTGTTATAAGTCCCATGGCACAAAATTTTCTAAGAATAGTCAAGGAACCTTAGAATTAATTTATAAAATTTGGTAATCATTTGCAACTTCATTAAATACTCAGACGCCTAATAATATATTATTCTTATCTTAATTTTAAATTTTAATTGCACGAAGTTTGGTCCCTCAAGAATTAACACATTGTATATCCCACCTAATTCACAAACTAATTGTCATTTCCTAGTTCTTGCTATTTCTGCCAATGATAAAGAATTTTATGTCAAAACTCCAAAGTAAGTGACATTCTGCATGCACAATAATGACAAAACAAGTTAATTTACTGCAAAGTTGCTGAAAGACAGAGCTTTTTTAATTGCATATTTGTTACCTTCATTAAAAGGTAAGTGGCTCTTCAGTTATGTATTTGCCCATTTCTTACACATTAAAAAAGTGCTAATGAACCTGATTAAAATTAATTGAAAAGGTCCAAGATCTGCAAAGACATCCTAACATCAACAGACTTCTAATTGCTGCTGAAGGATGGACTTAAATAGGGTTTAGCAGTAGAAATTCATTTTCTAGCTCTGTTGTAAGGAACGATATGGGGAATGCAAAAGCGATCCAGAACCGAAACACCTGGTTATGGATGCAGAAAACGCCGAGTGTCTGGACACTATTTCCTCTCACTCCTCTCTGCTGATAACTGTTCTTCCTGCCCTCCGTCCCCTGTGCTGGGCAGGCTGCGCTACAGCTGTATGGAGAAGAACAGGCGCTCGCATGAAAAGCAAGGGGGAGAAACTCCAGACTCCTCCAGCCTGAGCGTTTGCTTCGCAGACAAGGTTGTGAGGTATCAGAGAAAGGTTAAATTTGAGGCAGGTTAAGGGAAACGCCCACCAGAAGTGGGGATATAGGAGTGAGAAGGGGAACCCGAAATGGACAATGCTACAAAGACAAGAGGGGAAAGATGCAGGAGAGGGCTGGCTGCTCAGCTCTGGGGACGGACTAGGGAACGATATTAATGGGGAGGTCAGAACCCTGCAGAAAATGGGCTGTGGTGGAAAGCTTGTTTTACCTCATCCTGGGCTTTCCTGGAAGTTGCCCTAGTGCTTACGGTCATCCAGGATGCTGGGAGAGAACAATCCCTGCCGTGGTCCTTATTCACATTGCCAAGGTGAAAAAGATAGTTGACTCCCAGAGTCAAGGCACTGTTCAGAAACCCTTCTGGTTATCGGGCACATGTTGTCCCTGCTACTTGTGGTTTTTTCAGCAGTCACAAACCCCACAGACCCTGTCAAAGGAGCTCAATCCTCCTCTTGTTATGCTCACCAGCAGTAGTGCATCCATCTAAGGTGGGGAGAGGGTATGTTTATGCATTTATAGCAAGAACAGAGAGTTGCCTTAGACGACAGTCTCTCTCAAACTTAACAGACCACTTTATTACTTTAACCACACCATTTATAGTTGTCCCTTTTCTCTGTCCCCCCTGTCCTCTGCTCCCCTGCTATCCATTCCCATTATTTCAGGATATTCTAATCTTATTAGAACTATGTTCCTCATCTCTGTAATAGCATACACCACTTATCTTGCTACCACTATACAAATGTAAAAGAGAGAAACATATGAGCTATTTTAATTTTTTTGTTTTGATTTAATTTAAATTGCTGAATGAAAAAATAGCTTCTTCTAGTAATTCTGCTGTAACTAACTCAGTTTGATATTGGTTCTATTAGCCTTCTAATAGCATGAAAGCTAAAAAATTAAATCGTTCCACTTCCACATTCATAATTATGTGCAATTAAAATCTTTACATACCCAAAAGTCTTATATGAAGCCCTGAACCCTTCAACTGTCACTCTTCATTATCTCCAAGCCTAACAATTTTACAGTGACACATTGTACACAATGAGATGTGCTAAAGAGGAAATATTATATTTTACTGATGTATGTGTTCTTTAATTTCTCTGAATTAGCTTTTTGATATGGATGCTAATTGTTTTCTTTGAAAGGAGTCACCACAGATATGTGATTTCTCTATGCCTGTTGCGCTTCAAAAAAAATACAGTTAATTGCAGGAAACAGGAATTTCTCTCTTTTTTTATATATAAAAAAATAATCAGCTGCATATCAAAGGAGTGAATCTTAATCCAACTTTCTGATTGTACATTAAAAAGAAACCTTCAGTGTTTGTGACCAGCACAGAGTATTTGGCGACTTTTGATGTTTCCCCTTTTCATTTATTCATGAGGAGAGATGAATAATTAAAACAGGACGTTTGGCAAAACCAGCGCACACACAAAAAATATTTCCATATGAACTTCCAGCTTCAGCCCACGATAGTCTACGAGACACGTTACTGCAGGATTGTCCATATGGCAAGTGCGCATGTAACTCTGAAACCATAGACCTGGTCGAGACTTGGGATCATGCCATCAGTGGCTGACAGCTGTTCCCGCTGTATAAATGCAAATGCTAAGTGAGGATGAGAAAAGTGTGGCAGCTAAAAAAGGCTGAATTTAGGCCCAGTCCTGGGTGTGATGAAGGCCATGGACAATGTGTGCTCGCAGGGTGAGTGGCAGATCCTCTCTGGATCTCCAGGGGAAGGTGGAGCCAGTCGCCACGCTCCCACACGGTTATGCAGGAGAAACCTGAGCTGCAACACAGAAACATCCGTCTTGATGGAACAGCAGGTTGCTCCACATGCGTTAGAGAGAAGGTCCTGGTGGTGGAGAGGGAGGGTTTGGCCTGTAGTTTCCCGCAGACTGCTCACTAGCTAATTTTAACATTTAGTCTTAGCTGCAATGCTGCAGAAAGTGCTATTTTTCATCTTAAATCTCATAAAAGGCTAATTTCACTTACCTCTCATTCATTAAAAGGAAATATTATAGAGAAGTGACAATATCCCAGGCATATAAAAAGGTCTCAATCAGTCTGAGCTGGTCTCCTTTGTCTTGCAAATCTTCAAAGGAGCTCATGGGTTTTAATTGTCACATCCTGCTCTATTTCACAGCTTGGAGGATCCTGCTGTTGAAAGACATCTTCTCTCCATATCTAGCTCGGAAATTCCCCGCTGACTCTAACGAAGGTCTACATTCCTGTTGGCAACATTATTAAATTTATTCTTCAAACTTTTTAATGCAACTTCTGACCTCCTGTGAACCTGCGCACTGGTGTCTGAATGACAAGTAAAAAGCACATTACATCCATGCTCAATGTAATATTCAGTCACTCTACGTAGCTGCCTCTTTAACATTTCTTACAAATCCTTCTCATCTGTGCAAATTACATAGGTTTTGTTTATCTTTCGATACCTGCAGCCATGCTGTAGCTTCTTACACTGACAAAAAGACTTCCAAAATGCAGCTGGTTTGTGCTTGGCTGTGTAAACCTTCAGGATGCCTCTTGAAAACTCACTCTAGTTTTGCTCCGTCTCCTCTTGCAGTTTCGCCTTTGCCTCTGCATTTCCTGGAGTCTGTGGTTTATGAATCGTCTTACTATGACTTTGTCTTATTTTCCCTCCAGACCTGTGGTCTTTGCTTACATTCTCAGAACGGCAAAGCCCATTTGTTTCTTTTTAAACTTCTGTCAGCTTAAACTTCCATCGGCCCTCTTCTCTGCTTGGGGTCTCTGATCCCCGCTCAGACCTTATCTCAAATTAGGGATTCCACAAGCTTCTGTAAAATGAGGATCAACTTAAATTCTCAGATTAAGTAAGATGAATAATTAAAATAAAAATTCTGCCTCTATTTTGCTATTCCTCACCTAATGTGAGGATGATCTCCTATTTCCGATCTGAAAATATAATTTTAAAAGCTAGCTTTGTTCACTGACCTTTTTGGTAGCTCCACCTGCAGATATTTTTTTCTTGAACATTTTCCTGAGACCCCTGGGCACTATGGATGGGGTAAGCTGTGTACAGAGCCTGGTTCCAAATTCTCCATATGCTCTTAGGGCATATTTAACAGTGTGGTAGAAGGACAGAGGGGGACATACAGCGTTTCCCAGAGGCAGTCTTCTCAGAAATTAATAAAACCTTAAGAAAATTTATAAAATTAATAAAAGTTGTTTTCTTTTTCCCAGACTCCTGTTCCTCATCTTCCTGGAAAATTACAGCCAATAGCTTTGAGCAGATGAATCTTCTCCTGAAATCGCTAGGATGAATTCAGCAGAATCCTACCCAGTCATGGCCTGGGGTGAGGGCCAGGGAGTGTCAGAGCTCATGCACCAGGGATGCCAGACCTTCAGAGGGTGCCCCTGACATCTGAAGGGGTCAAGGGACCAAACTGGACCACCAACTGTGAATTCCCCAGCCACGAGCTCTGTCCTACCAACATGCCCTGACTGCCCATTCTGAGTATGGGGGACACAGATCCGCCACCCAGCAGAGAAATGCTTCGAGGGTGTCTGCACAAGGAGGGATCTTGTGGTGTTTTCTTTTCCACAGAGGCTTCCTGAGGGCTTCTGTGTGGAAGACTCACTCGCTCTGCTTATATTGTTATCTAATATAAATAAGTTGATTAAGTGGTTTGTTTAAATTGCATTTATCACACTCCATCCTTGTTGAAAAACCCTCTTCAAAAATCTAAGTGGCTGGAGCATTTGCAGAGAAGTGTTATACTCACAAGAGTGATAATGAGTTAGGTGCAGCTGGGAATCAGGTCTATGAGAATCACTGAACACTTGGCAAAGGCTGTTATTCCCTTTCTCCCCCTCTTTTCCTTCTCGCAATTAAAAATAAATCAGGAAAGATATTTGTACACCACCAAGAGAAGTTTTGTTTTGTTTTACAGAGTTGTACAGCTTATAGGTCCTTATTAATTTATTTTTCTGCCTCTTTAAATCACTGAGAAGTATCTGTTAATACTTCTTGCCATTCCTTTTTGGGGAATTTGATTGTGTCTTTGACCCTGTGCCTCCACACAGAAACCGCAAGCATTGTTCTGAAAGGTTTTCCTCAGATCTGTTCTATATTTTTTTCTGTATTTTGACCTACATACTTTTTTTTTTCCTCCACTTTCTGACCACTGTAGTGGCCTAAAGCAAGTGGAAAACAACACAGCCTCCTCGTACAGCATTTCCCAGGACAAGTTTGTTTCCTGGGTAGGGTGTAGCTTCAGTGCCATCCCCCAGCTCTTCTCCCTCCTAGTCCCAGATGGGTGGAGGCAGGAGGCATCAAGAGAATTGAACACTCAGACTCCTCTGGGCTGAAGGGACATCCTCCAGGTCATCGTTCTGTTTGGAAGATAAATGAGAGCAGATTCTGGTAGTCTTCTGAAATGCTTTTGCCCAAAGAAAGGGATAAATTTGTTTCCAGCGGCCCTAGAATCCCTGAAATAACGTAACCAAGAATGATGATTCCTCTTGCAGATCCATTGATCCACATGTGTGGTCAGAAACATTAGGGATGATTTCCTTGTAAACCTGTCATTGCTGCATTTTAACCACCTGGTGCAGGAATAGCTGTTTCGTGAGTCATGTCCTTTATGCATGAATCCTCATGGCAACTACAGTCACTGGATTACACAAGTGCCATTCAGTACCACATCTTTTCATGTGGGTTCTTTCTTTCTTTTCTGCATATTCATTTTGAAAAGATTAATATAAAGATGAAAACACAAGAAAGAAAAATAACAGCATAAAAATCTGCTTTGTTCTTCCTATTTTTTGTTACTGCTAGTCACTCTGATCATATTATCATCTAAGTGAAGTCTAATTGAACGGCAGCTTGGCTTGGACGGCAGATCTGTTGCCGTACTACCAATTCAACAAATACCATTTTCCTTCTAACAAGGTGCTGTATCAGATTGGTAGCAAGACATCATACAAATTTCCGGTATGAAAAAGACTCCTTATTAGTAAAAAATATTGCAGTCAAAAGCAATATATTTAGACAACATTTCTCCTTGAGTGACACATAAATGTTGTTGCAGGCTTAAGAAATAAGCTCGAGAGTTTCTGGAAATGTTTTGGGCTTTCACAGCCTTAGCCTAAAATCTGTCAAGCACGTTTGCTCACAGTTGCATCACTGCCACACCATTATGTTGAAGCACATAAGACTTGGTGGGTCAGTCATCCAGGATTCATTACAATAAACAACTAAACCATCGGAGACACCTGGGCGGTCCACCCGATTACTGACAACTTACAGCATAAACAAAAGCTCTGCGTAAATCTGCAGTTCTGGGCCCACATCTGCCGTAGGCTGAGCAAACGGAGGCGAGACAAGCTGCGGCAGGCTGGGGAGGCTCACCTTTAGGAATCACAGTCCTCCTCCATGCTCTGCCAGCAAGCCCGGCTGTACGCTTCATGCACTGCTGCTGCACACTGGGGTGGTTTGTTACTGTTTTGCTGTGGAGATATTTCTGGCAATTGGGTCCCAAACCATCCCATAGTTTACAGGTGACCTTCAGTTCTGTCCAAAAGTTTCAAGTCTGTGCATCTCAAAACACCTCGCTCAGTGTTCTCCTCTGAGCATCCCTCTGATGCGGGATGTGCTCTTGGTGCAAGCACCTGAGTCTCCAAATGTTGAGTACGTAAGAAGTATCTGCTGGTGGGTCACAAGGGCTGGACGGCTACGGCCAGCTCTGCATCAGAGAGGAAAGTTCAAACGTGTCTCAACAGGCCTGCTTGGAAAAATAGGGCTCTTTTAGAAACAACTCCTAACCACAGTGCTGCAGGACCTACCACTACTATGGATGGCCGGGATATTCCCTCCTGGAACAATAATGGCAACCAAGAAGAAAAATCTTGGAGAATAGTACAAACTGATGTCAAACTGGATCAGATGGTCTGCATTTGGTGGTTGAACTGAGACACTTCTGTTAGACCCAAAAAGAAAATATGCATTTCATTCCTTGGCTTTAAAGAAATTAGATTTATTTTTCTACAAATTGCCATTTTGAAAGAAAAGGTTTAAAAAACTTCTAAAGTTTTTTAATAAATTGCAGTTTCTTTTTTTTTTTCCTGAAACTTCACTGAATCTAATGCAAAATGATCACTATTTTGTGTTTTCTCAGAACTTCCAATTTACTCTCCATTAAAAAAAAAACAACTCAAGGATCCTAATAGAAGATGCAGTGGACAGCTCCTGTTGTTTTCCCATAAGAAAAGAGTGAGTACATCAGGTGGAAACCCCTGGCAGGAGGAAGAGATGGTTCCTGCCCTGGGGAGGTACTGAGTCTGCTCTGAGAAGAAGTGTCCAAAACACAGGTGAAGCAAGCAAGGAAATGAATCAAGAGTCTGCAGCACAGCAGATGCCATGTAGGAGAAAGTGTGAGTCAGCAGACAGGCGGAGCAGGACTTCTGACACATTTCACGATCAGTTTTGTTCTTCCCCTGATATTAAAAGTCAGAAGAGCGCTCTATGTAGCTGCAGTAAGGCTCCAGACCTTTAGATTTTGAAATGAAGTGTTTGTAGATCGCTGAAGATCCAAATTATGCCAAAATTATGTTATTATGGTGTAATCATCTTGTTAGCTGCTTAGAACATTTTCTTCATTATCACTTCATTCATACTTATGATGATGAGCAGATGGTACCAATGTCATAACGCAGCATAAATCACTCCCAAATGTTGTTTGAAAACACAGTCGGAAGGTGGTAGGGACATCCTCGTCTGCTGATGAGCCTGGTTCACTCCCCTTACTGTAAGAGGAATTACAGAAACCTGGTTTGCCACTTAACATATGTGCTGGCTGCTGGCACCAAAACATTGCAAATCCTGTACCAGCAGAGGATATATGATCATTTATATTGAGAACAAAGTATACTCTTTTTCAGCAAAGACTGGTGAATTTATGGCATTTCAAGGTTGATTATGGCCCATTTCAATCAACACAAGAAAGTCACAAAGAAGCCCCACATGTTGAGAAGATCCTGTTCTTACTGAAGGAGAAGTCATTGCTGGTATCTGTACCTACACCTCACCCCCTTAGAGCAGGAGTCTGCAAGGGAAAAGTGGTGTAAAGCAGACCTGCTCTGCTGTGGCAGTCCTGCACTGGAGTCAAGTCCTCAGTAGCCGAGGAAATGGTGCAACTGGGAGTTGCCCGTTGCAGTTTTAGCTGGCACATGTGCTGGAGCTGGCCCTGAGAACAGGGCATTAGAAGTACATCCCAGGTGCTCCCCGCACCTACAGCCCAGCTCACGGTTCGTAGGATGAATCCAAAGTCAAGGTCTAATCCAGATGCCAGTCCCCTTTCAAAAAAGATCAGTGATTCCTGAAGTATCCCACAGAGCTTTATGGGCACACCGGCCCTCTCTCTAGCAAGCAGCCGGAGAGCCATGGGGTTCAGTTTGTTTGTGACTTCTGCCTCTGATCGTTCCTCTCCCCGGTTCGGGCAGGCGTACCACAGCAATCAACAAAAGGACCGAGTGTGCTCAGAGCAAACACCTCGTAATTTTACTCAGAATCAGAACAAACACACTCCAGACCCCAATTCCCAAATCCAGGAGGCACAGATGGAGTTGAAACGCAGAGCACCTAAGCAAGCAAAGATGCACACACACACACAAACCCCCCATGAAAGCAAAACAACAGCTATCATAAGGCTACTCATCCCTGTTTAAAAAAAAAAAAAAAAAGCAGGACAAATAAGGACAAAAAAATCGTAAACACTTTTCAAACTTATACAAAACATGTTTTTCAGACTCCTCCTCAACCCTAACTCTGTCCCCCACCCTCAACTGTACCAAACATGGAGCTCAGCCTTTGATTTCTAGATGTAATCGACCTTAGTCAGGCCAAAAGAGCTTTTTGATCTCTACCTGCAGCACAAGGGGAGTGAGTTTTGACACTGCATGAGGTAAGGACCCCCTGCTTAGGTATTTAAAAGTATTTACATGCCTAATTCCCCTCGATTCCCCTTTGCAAATTTGGTTCTAGCTCTCAGAAGAAATTCCTCCCATAAATCTTTTACTAGCCACTAGAGGGGAATGTATAACACAGTGAGAAGGGAGACAGTGACACCACATTAAAGTTTCAGCCAGTTTGCTCACTCAGATGAAGAAAACATTCAGTGTCATGTGGGATCTTTACAGTTTTTAGGAGCTAATTTAGCATTTATCAGGTGCCTTGTTATTGTACTCTTTTCTGTCATATCGATCTCTCTCACCTTCTGCCAGTTTAGGTTAGTTTATGTTAAAGTCATGGACTCTTCAGGTGAAAAAAGATCCTTACAGATACTTAATTTGGTGCTTAATACCCTCGTAAGCCCATAAATCATGCATTTGAGAATGTGATCTCCACTGAAACAGTCTCCTATTCAAAATTGTTTACAGAGCATAGCATGTACAGCATTTCTATCCCAGGAGAAATGCTGACATTTCAGCCTTTCTCTCCACTTAAAACAGGATTAAAAATGAAGATTCAGATTTTTTTGTGAGTGGAATGGAAATTCCACATTAATTCCAGTTAGAAGGTACCAAACATTCATTTGGATGTTCTTCTAACAGAATGAAACCTTCAACAATTTTGAAATTGATGGGTTTTTACTTCAGTCACTGATAAAACAACCCTAAATGGCCTGTATCAAAAATGTATTTCTCTGAACTGTGTGGGAGCCAGGCACTGCCTCACTGGAGCTGGGATCTGCTCTTCCCTATAGCCCAGACTTCCTAACCAGGCCACAGCTTGTGTCATAGCCCAAAGTCCCATGAACGCTTGATGTTACATCAATCCAGGTCAGGAAAAATCAGCATATTGGCTTACAGTTCTCTTGGGAATCAGGACAATGAGGTCCTGCATGGGTTGATGCAGTGTATAATGAGTCCGTGACTCTCCTTCCCTTACCAACTACTCCGTGTGAAAGCTATGTCCTGGGTCATGCAATGGGCAAGCAGCTATGAACATCCGGGCTGGGGATGCAAGCAGTCTGTAACACTGGGAGCTGAACTCCTACTTCCATATGGCAAAAGATCATAGGGAAATTCTCTCCAGGGGAGAAAAAAAAAAAAAAAAAAAAAAAATCACTAAGTGATTTAAAATGTGTTTCAAGTGAAAAGAAAGAGTTAATTCCATTTTTCTGTGGAAATTGCAAATATTCAGTGAAACAAAAACTTTCCAATAGAAAATTCTGAACTGGCAGTAACTGCATTTTTATTGGGGAAAAATATTCTTTTTTTTAAATTTTATTTATCATCCTGATAAAATATTCCCAAATCAGCTCTGGATATTTGCATCAGAGATTTACATTTCAAATATGTCTTGCTCATGAGCCAAATTTTTGGCAGATAGGAATTAGCAGATTCAACAGAACCGCAGAGACTGACATAAAAAGAGGAAAATGCATCTCTACATTTTCAAATGCTCTCTCCTGATAGCATATAGTTTAATTCGGCATCCATCTATCTGTTCTGCAAAGAGGCTTTCATCAGAACATTAGAAGGTCATACTACCCCTTCAGCCTTCTCTATCCAATCCCTGAAAATCCTCATGCGTGTCCTCTAGAAGATGCGGAGCTCCCGTGTACTGCTGAAGTTGACTCCTACCTACAACCCTCCTAGACATAAACCCTAGACTTACCCATGACAGCCACTAACTCCTTCAGCCAAGTCACTGTGGTCATGATGCTGAAGAGAATTGGCTCATTTTCACCAGTGGTACTTTTGGCCCAACAGAAACTTTGCAATGCAAGTAAAGGCAGATGGTTGACTTTGGACCCACGGCTTTTATATTCAGAGCACAGTTTGTGAGGAGATGAAGGCAGAAGTTTCAGATGTTTCTCTCAATAAGGGCAGTTGAAAACTACCCATTGCAACTTGCCATATTTAAGGTGTATCTTCTGCTGGGGGCCTGACAAGACCGTTCCTGTGTTTGGTGACTAGCCTCAAAGTTAGACCAATGTTCTTCTTTCATATTCTGCTGATGCCAAGGAAGCAGAATGACGCAACAGTAAACACGTACTTTGCTAAAATTATCACATTTAGTGTGATTCTCATAATAAAAGCATGAGCCAGCATGGGGACCCTCTTTCAATTTACACAGAGAGACTTGGGATCTCCTGATAGTCAGAACGGAGCCAATGTTTCTGAGTAAACTTTGTTAGGAAAACGGATTCAAAACTCCAGAGGTTTAGCTAAATCTTATTCAGGAAAACACCTTGTTACCCTTCTGATTTAGAATCACAATTTAGTGCCAGTGAATAATACATATTTGGTGGTGAATTTGTCTTTGCAACGAAGTTTATGTGATTAATTTTTTTCTTTTATCTGAAATATGAAAAATTAGCTGTTCTCTTCTGATTATTACTATTATTGTGACTAGTTGTGCAATAGTTGCTGCAATCAAGTCTTGATGGCTCATTAATGAGTCATTTACTGAAAATAGTCAAGTCTCAATATGTAAATTCTTTTGGTTGGACACATTAACCTTGTCATACGATGTGCCTCTGACTGACATTTTGTCACATCTAGAATTAGGATTCAGGTGTTAAAATAGTAGAAATAAGCTCCCCTGCATTTCAATTGCTTTCTAAGAAAGCAGGAAGATATTGCCTTAAAATCTACTTTTTCTTTAAAATCTGCTCTAAAATCTACTCATTCTGTTGGTGATCATTTATGAAAGACAAATATAAAAGGAGAAAAAGAACTCCCATCTGAGATGGATTTGCAACCTCACATTCTTTTCTGGCGTTGCCCAAGTATTTACTTCCGTTATTATTTGTAAGTAGCAGTGGCAATTGTTGCAGTGAGCCCCTTCGTGCTGATACTATGGAGTAGGGCCATGGGGCTCAGGAGCAGCTGGACACACACAGACTGATGTTTTAAAGACTGACCTGAGAGACGGTTACCCTTTGAGTTCAGCCCCATGGCTGCTGTCACTTTATGGTTTCCTTGACCTGTGACCAGGATCAGCTGGATCAGGGAAGGATAATGCTGCGTTACAAGACCAGGAGTTCAGGTTTTTAATCCCTTGGAAACGCGAGTGCCATAGGCAGTCTGAAACTCTTACCTAAATGTGATGCGCAGCTGTTATCCCAAAGATCAACTACCCCGCTGTCCATTTTCTGTAGTCAAAAGAGAAAGCTGTTTTTCTGATACATTACCACCTATACTTGCTGCTAAATTTTCTGCCTTGTTTTACCTTCCCCTAAACCCTGTCGTCCCCTCCATCCCAGCACTCCCCCCTTTCCCTCCCAAAGAAGGGTTAGCCTCCAGACCGTGCTGCTGGAGCGTATATTCATCCAGACAGCCTGTGCATCCCCACATATCTTACCTGAAGTGAGTTACTATGTGTGAATTCTGTGTGGGCTGAAAGTGAAAATCTAAGCCACATTCCCTTTCTCCTCACTCTATAAAAAAAACCCCACCCAGATTCTTACAAATTACTCTGAGGGATTATTTTACCTTTTTAGAACTTAATTTGAGTTTACCCCTGACACAATGTTACTGGCTTTGACAGTTAAACTTTCCAGTCTGCTTGTTCCATATATTTTAATATCCTGTTACCTCTGGTAGGGAAGAGCTAAAATTTCATGCCAGATACTGATGGTGATGTGGGAAGAGATTTTTTTTAAATTTGCTTAAAAAATAGAAATAATTACCTCTATCGGCAGCAACAAAACTTCCTAAGCAACTACTGGTCACTTTGGATTTGGATTGATTTTTGGAAAAATCAAAGTGCACAGCCCACCACCATACATGCCCTGCCCCTTCTCTACCCAGAAAAATGCAGATTTTCTTATGAGGAACTCTGTCTTCCTTCCACTCAAGGGCAATGTGTCAGTAATGGGTGACAAAACCTGATTGTGAAGCACTTGTCCCCCACAGTATCCCAGGTTGTTATGTTGTGAGTTGCCTTCAAGGTTTCCACCCTCCAAAAGACAGGGTTAAATGCAGGTTTTGAGACAGTTGCATCAAGAGGGTTGAGGAAGGAGTAGACCTTAATGTACAGCTGATGACAATCTTGGCTCATTCTTTGGAAGTAATATGATCTGGACAGGCTGAGGTCATTATTGTACAGACAGGTAGCGAGTGATTTGCCACACTTCTAAGTCAAATTCATAATGCTCAATATTTCATATGCAGCAACAGAAAAAAAATCCACATGATTTCCTGAGTAAGTTGTTAGGATGTTTCACAGATGGCGTTAGAAAGGAGACATTGAAATAATTTGCCTAATGCAATTTCATTACTAGAATTTTTAAGAACATCCTGTCTCAATTTACTCCTGCCTCTCAGATACAACTCTTCATTTAGTTATTTGAAACTAGTTTACTCAAGTATGCAGTCTCTGGGACATTTGCACAGCAATGTCAGATGCTATCTGGGAAATAAGTAGTACATTTTCAGGCTCTGAAAGTAATTTCTGATGACACCCTTAAATCAACTTCATGGTCAGTTTTCTCATTTTGAGCAAGAACTGGGATTCCATTGTGATAACTGAAGGCTGCATGTTACTTGATCTACGGTAATGTAGAATAATTACTAGTCCATTGCACTTCATTACACTACTGTAATAGGCAGCAGGTCAGTGTTTGAGCTACAGCTGGTCTGAAAATTGAGCTGACACCGATACTACGATAGAAGTGATAGCAAAAGGCTCTCATGCAAATTGTTGAAATTAGCTTCCACTCAATGGGTTTTGAAATGCAATACATGACTCTGATCAGGACACCTGGTTTTGACTAACATTCTTTTTTCTTGGATACAATGGGATGGTCATGAAATAAATTAATTGTTCAATGCAATATGCCCTATAAAAGGTCACTGAAATGCCAGAGGATTCTAAATACCACAGGACTGTTGGACTCTGGCTAATAACATTCTCTAACATGTCATTGAAGGCTATCTGATGGTGGGTTTACTTTATTTAGATGATTCTTGCAATCATTTGCAAGCGTTCTGCTCCTGTATTCACAGGACATTTCACTGCATAAGACACCCCCTACTTTTTATCAATGCATTTAATTTACCAAGCCTTCAGATGAGGGTGGTAGGCAGAGGCTATGAATAACGAGGCATTTTCCTTTAACAGCTAGCTGGAATCTCTGAATTCAGCTAGCTGCTGCACTGAAGGATTCCCCATGCAGTCAGTCTTTTAGAGAGGCACAGGATGATCCTCACTTCAAGTCAGAACCTTGCTACGAGGTCTCCAATGAGCACTCAGGCTAACATACCACCAGTACGTTTGAAACGCTGCTTACTGCTATTCAAATATAGATGTGGGTGTTTTTAAGGAAAATGGAATATTTTTTCTACGAAACATTCATTTAATCAAACTACCCATTTCAATAAATTGAGCTCTGCTGGAAAACAATTGTCCAAGATGACATACCACCTCTCCATTCTAGGGAGTGCTTATCAATACAACGCTTAACAAAAAAAGAGAAACTTGACACATGTGGAAAAAGAAATCTTGTCATAACTCTAGAGTAAAGCAAAGTGTTTTATAGAAACACCCGTACACATTGCCCTCGCTACTCCTCTGTAGATGTCTTCTGCATTGAAGCCTGCCTAGCCACACACACTGTGTCTCCAACAGAAACTGTTCAGTACCTCCACCTACTCTGCGACGCAGTGAACTCCACTCTGGTGTTCGTTCTCCTCCGTCCCTGAACAGCCTTGAATCAAGTCGGGGGGATCCCCAGCAGGCACCTTCCTTGCTTCTGAACCAAGACACTACATTAACTGTTCTGTTTCTGCCTCTGGTGTTTGGTGCTTAGTGTGATATAGGCAGGCCTCTTTTTTCTCAAAAGATGCCTAAGTTTGGAAGGAATCCTTCGACTCCTGCCAACGCGTATTTAATGAATAACCATGCTGCTCTTTATATCACTTGGAATCATTTTAAATGATGCCTTTGCTGAAAATATTCTCTTGACATTTGTATTTACTAGCTTCAATACGTACATAATGCGATATCGTGAAAGTATGCACAGACATCTGAAATCTTACCCCATTAATGCACTGTGCACCGCCTATAGATTGTGCACTTTTGTCTGTATCTTTCCCAGCCTCTTGGGGGATTATTGCTAGAATGGACTACCACTATTTGTTTGAACTCTTTATAAATTAATAAAAAAATCAATACATGTTTGTAAATACCAGCTAATCACAAGTAGCTTTGTACAAATTAGAGTAGGGATATAAGAAGAAAGTAAATGGACAATGCCTGTGAGGGTGAAAAAGTCAACACTCAAAGTTCATCTGCTACCTGAATGATTCCAGATATATTCAGCCTGTTCCTATGGTTTTGTTATTCATGAGAGATGGAGGAGGAGGAGAGCAAAGCAAACATAGCCCATGCTGTATGGGAAATGAATACAAAGAGCCACTAAGCCATGAGAGTAGGAACTCTATCAGAGAAAATTGGAATGCCTGAAAATTCATCACCCGGATTTCAAAATGGAAGCAAAAAAAAAGAAAAAAAAAATCTTTTTAAAAAAAACAGATTTCTGGATTAATATCTGGGAAGGAATTATCTGTCAGATCCAGACTCATTGCTTTTCTACCTCAGGAAACACTTTTCTGGTTTACCTACGGTAACTATGGTTTAGCTATGTTAGCCAAAAGCATCCATCAGGTGGGATGAACAGTTACTATACTGTGGAGTTATTAGAAGATTGACATATTGCCCCCAAAAGGTACATAGGTATCTGTGATGCATGAAAACATTTATTTTCCTATGTATAAAGCAATTCTTTGTGAAGGAATATTGCCTAGTATTATCACGTTCAAAGAATGATAACCAAACAGAAAACGGAAATGTATCACGTCATCAGCTGGTAATCGCCAGCTTTGCTTCATCTAATTCAATGAGATCCCATGAAACTGTCAGTACATTTGCTGCCGAGTGTCAGTCCCTTGCGAGAAAGTTGTGCGAAGCCAAATCAATGAAGCTCAGGGTGAGGAAGCAACCTGGGACCTATGCATCGTATAGACTTACCTTCGTGCAGGTGGGATTGACTGGCCTCCTGGAATATCAACTGGGAAATAAGGGGTCTTCCTAAGGGATCCTAAACCTTTTGTGCTTAGAATCATAGAATCAT
>VZTQ01008162.1:0-55149 GCA_013400755.1 Pelecanoides urinatrix | reverse complement strand
CTACAACTCTCTGGGCTCGGCCGTCCAGCCAGTTTCTTACCCAGCTTAAGCCTGCTCGGCTGCTCTCCTCCTCAACCTGTTTTGCTACTTAGCAATGATACCACCAACAATTCAGTGCAGTAAGAAGTAGTGGGGACTTGCTGGCTAAAATACCAATGTGAATTTAATCGCAGTGTGATGGACCAGGAGGGGTAGAGCAAAGGGACATCCCCATATAGACATCGCCTGTGTCTGAAAAAAAATATTTCCTACTTCAAGTTTTGTGAGGTTTCTGTTTGGCAAAAGCATTTTTTTCCCAGTGTAATTCCCAGCTGAAGATGTGCTCAATTTTTTTTTCCATTTCCCCAGACAAAAGTTGTACCCTTTTATTAATTTTTCTGATTGATGCAGATTACTCTAAAAATCCTTCAAAGAGGTTTTTGTGGGTTTGTTTGTGTGTTTTTTGTTTTCGGGTGTTGCCATAATGGTAAAATATTGTCTGAACTGCTCTGGGAGCTGCTATGCAAGACTTGCATGAAACTTCAGTTCAGCTGCTTTAGCTGTGAAAAGCAGTTGCAAAAGCAAGTTTCCACCATCCATGGGCAACCCCATAAGCACACCCAGAAAACTTGCTAGTTTGGATAAATTGCTGTTTTCATGTACTCCTTTTTCTCACAGTAGCCATCCTTTCAGTGTGTTTGTTCTCATTTCAAATTACCAATTGAGCCTTTCATCTAAAATACGAGGGACATTACCGAGGTATTAGTAGTTAAGCTGCTTTGTTAATTACAGCCAGGCTCCTCTTTTTCCTGCCTGTCAGTTCAGCAGCAACAATGGTGCCAAATGGCTCTCCACCCGCTCTTCGTCAGCGGCTTGCATTCACACATAAATCTCTGCTGTCTGAGTTTTCCAGGTGGTTTTCTGACTACTGGACAGGTGGAAGACCTGCCAAGGTCACCAACACATGGCCACACAAGGTCACACAACAGAGCAGCCTCTCCAGGCTGAACTCACCAACCGTTCAAGTCGAAATCACTGAAAAGTTGTGACCATCCATGTCATCAACCTCATGCCTTCTCCATGTCTACACAC
The DNA here is from genome assembly GCA_013400755.1 of Pelecanoides urinatrix. Classification (NCBI taxonomy): domain Eukaryota; kingdom Metazoa; phylum Chordata; class Aves; order Procellariiformes; family Procellariidae; genus Pelecanoides; species Pelecanoides urinatrix. The sequence goes on along the minus strand of VZTQ01008162.1, from coordinate 54,078 downwards.
GTCCCTTGACATAAGAGGACTCTAACTTTACACCATTCTCAAGATTTGTGTACATCCTGAATCTATAAAGGGGCATGATTATATTTCCTGTGTTGTTCTCTATTTCTTTCCTCATAATATCCAGCTTTCTATTTGTTTTGACTGTGGTCTAGCATTAAGCTGATATTTCTGCAAAACTACTCATTATAACCCTAACACTGTTTCTCATGTTTGCAGACAACCAGGACTTCATTTAAGTATATGCAAAATTATGTATTTTTCCATTTTCATCACGTTGCATTTACCTACATTGAATTTCAACATCCATTTTCTTGCCCTATCACAATCAACCTGCATCTTTACTATCCTGAATAATCTAAGTATCCTCAGCAGATTTCACTAAGACAGAATTGCTTATTTGTAAGCTAATGCTGACTGCAGGGTCACCTAAAGACACTCTGGGGACCAAGGAGGCCCCTGGATTATGAGCCAGCAGCCCTGAAGACACTTGTGGCTGCTCCATCAGTCCTGAAGTTTGTCCAGATGAGAAATCTGTCAAAGCTTAGGACAGCACTAACTAGAGCATCCATATTTAAGAGGATGGGAATTTTGCATGGTCCTGGCATCTCCAGTATTTAGAAGACTTAAATAAGTCAAGCTATACCCTTCACCTGTGTAACGAGTATTTTGGGTTATTGCTTTTATAAACTGCAAATATTCCTTATGCAAGTAACAATGCAATTGTCCGCAGACCACATCTGGTCTTTCAAAAGAGATTCACTTGGTGATTTCAATATCATTATATACAATTGTGTTTCCTTATTTTTGTTTATACTTTGAAAGAAAGCTCACACATGCAAATGAAAAAAAATGAACAAACTCTAATCTTTCAGGACCAAGAGATAGCTAAGGAAAAAAACCAAAGCCAACATATTTTTCCCTTCTGTAATTCTGTTTGTGAATAGAATGTAAATCAAGTTAGCTGGATAATTTGCTAAAACCCATGGATGCAATAATTCTTATGTTGTTCTAACAGAGAAAGAAAGTAGAAAATGTTACAGGGAGAGACAATATGCAATTATGTATGAATACTAACACCCTAAGGGACAAATTACCAACAATGACAGTAAAATACTGCAGATTTCTTTTTGTGCTACAGTATAATTGACTTATACACTGACAAGAAGAAACAGCTTAGCTTTGGAGAAAAATTTAAAAATACAAGCTATGTATTTGCTGGAAAGTATATAGTCACTTTGTTTTTCCACTTTGCTTTACCTGTGATATTGATTGCATTCCTTTATTTTTAACTTATATATGTAACTTGATTGGAGAAGACAACAGTTTTTTATCTTTTCAAGAAATCATTAATCATTCTTAAAGGTATTAATTATGTGACTTCAATTATTTAATCAAACTCTGTCAATACATTCAACGCAAACACTTTTAAAATTGCATGTGGGAAACCTCTTTGTTGTTTAAGTGAAGGAGAAATAAATCTTTCTCTAATAACTCACATGAGTTAAGCCTCAAGGGGTTGTTCCCATCCATCAATGCTACACCTTGTAGAATCTGCTGCGTGGCATGGGAGAGCAGTAGCTGATGTAAGCTGATAAGCAGCAATCTGCAAACACCAATCTTGGGGCAGAATCAGGACCTTAATTTGAATTTTATTGTTAACCTCAAGGAATATTAAAGAAACACAGTCAAGGTTGGCTGCTCAGCATCCAGGGTACTTTTTGAGTTATATTTGCAAGGTCCACATGATTAATTTTCAGATTCCTCCTTACCCCCCTGCATAAATGCTCTAATTATTCTGTTTTTGCAGGGTGCTTAAGGAGTTGAGACAGATGTTTGCAAATAACCTTATATTTTACATTTACAGATGTGATGTTTTCATAGACACAGGGTACCTGGATGTGACTACAAGTAAGGCCTCCAAATACTACTTAAGAAAACAGGAAGTGTTGGCAAAGACAGAGCAGTTTTTCTTGCAAATCATTTTTCATAGAATCATAGAATATCTTGAGTTTGAAGGGACCTGTAAGAATCATTGAGTCCAACTCCCTGCTCCTCGCAGGACTACCTACAACTAAACCTTATGATCAAGAGCATCGTCCAGATGCTCCTTGAATTCTGATAGGCTTGATGCTGTGGCCACTTCCCTGGGGAGCCTGTTCCAGTGACTAGCCACCCTCTCAGTGAGGAACCTTTTCCTAATGTCCATTCCCCTGATGCAGCTTCATTCCATTTCCTCGTGTCCTATCGCTGGTCACCAGAGAGAGGAGATCAGCACCTCCCCCTCCACTGCCACCCTTGAGGAACACGTAGATTGCCATGAGGTCCCCCCTCAGCCTTCTCTCTGAGTGACCTCAGCTGCTCCTCATAAGTGTTACCCTCAAGACCTTTCACCATCTTGGTTGCCATCCTCTGGACACACTCTAATAATTTAATGTTCTTCTACTGAGGTGCCTACCACTGCACAGTGCTCGAGGTGGGGCTGCACCACTGCGGTGTAGAGTGGGACAATCACCTCCCTCAACCGGCTGGCTATGCTGTGCTTGATGCACCCCAGGAAATGGGTGGCCCTTTTGGCTGCCAGGGCACACTGTTGGCTCATGTTGAACTTGCCATCAATCCAAACACCCCGATCTCTTTCCACAGGCTGCTCACCAGCTTCTCGTCCCTCAATTTGTATATATAACCAGGATTACCCCTTCCCAGGTGGAGAATATGGCACTTGCTTTTGTTAAATTGCATACGGTTGGTGACTGCCCAGCTCTCTAGTCTATCCAGATCTCTCTGTAAGACCTCTCTACCCTCAAGGGAATCCACAGCTCCTAGTTTAGTATCATCAGCAAACTTACTTTTGACTCCTGCATTTGACTCTTGCAGCCAGATAATTTATAAAAACGTCGAAGAGCACCAGCCCTAAAATTGAGCCCTGGGGAACCCCACTGGTGACTGTCCACCAGCCTGAAGTAACCTCATGTACTATAACTCATTGGGCCTGACCTGTCAGACAATTGTTCACCCATCATATTATGGGCTTGTCTAGCTGTATGCTGGACATTTTGTCCAGAAGGATACTGTGAGAGACAGTATCAAAAGCTTTGCTAAAATCCCAAAAACCCACATCTACTGGCTTGAAAGAATCAAGCCACACTGGAGATTTACAGCTGTGCTCTTGGAGAACAGAACTGCAGATTCACACCAGGGTAGAGCCAGGTTTGCCTTTTCTGTCTCCTTGATGTTTTCAAGGACATTATCTTTCTAAAGGATGGAAGAAGAAAGGCAAACATATTTTACACCATTAGACACAATTAAGTTCAAATTAACTAGAAGGTTTCTGAACTGCAAAATTGGGAACTATATTATGTAATATCCAACAGAAAATGGAAATTAGCAGGGCTTAGTCTAACCTAGGGAGGTACAAACCATTGAACGTACACTATGCTGCATAACCAGGCACACTACCTCAGAAGAGTCCCTACATTAATTCTGTTTCCTGGCTCAGCATCAGTCATTATGGTGGAGAAAAATGACAGTTTGCACAAAATATCCCTCTGAATCATATTCTGTCAGCAAAATTTGCAGAAGATAGATATTGATGGTAACTCATACACCATCTGGAGATAAGTCATACTACTTAATTCAGTCATTGTAAAACTATTCAAGTCAGAACTGGAAAACATACAATCATCTGGGAGAAAACGAATGGAGAAGCAAAGAGTTCTCTTAACACTCCTTGGTAGTGAGGTGTAACAACATGATTTAACAGTCTCATCACCTTTTTTAAATATGATTTGACACCCTCACCTCTTTTTAAAAACACTAATGAACTAAAGCAGACATTACATCTTCTCAAGCCTGCTTCCAGCAAGTGAGTAAACTTCCATCAGTGAGTAAACTAGAGAGTGCATGGATTGATCTACCTACAGGAAAGAGACTGAAAAGTGACTTTGGGTTAGTGGAAAATGTGAGGCAGCAATACATTTCATGCTCCTCTTTGAGGAGTAGAAGGGAAGGGGTGTCACTGAACAAATATAATGTCTGATCACATGGAGAATACATATTTTGCTCTAAAAAGACAGAGATGCTACAGACACAGTCCCTATGGAGGAATTATTGTGGAAGGCACTGAACTTCACGATACAACAAATGCAAAGTCTTGTGTTAAAAGCCATACAGGTTGGGCAGCATAACAGAAGATACCAATGATCTATCAAAGCTACTTTTCCTTGTCTGTGAGCACTGGCCTTTAGACTTGTTCAGGGGACAGTGAACTTCATTTTGCTACATTTCACACAGGTAGCAGTTCATTCTGAATGGTCCATATGTCCTTTCTTCTGTACAGCCTGCTAATAAGTGGTTGGTACTTCCCAGTCTATTGCAGCTGAGAAATATTTATAGACAGTGCAGTTTCAGATGGAGTTAAAAATAAAGTACATTAAGGCAATAACAAAATGCATGTGCGACCTGAACTGACACAGACTCTGTTCTGCTTGACCTAAACCATCAATCACATCTGACCCTGGATCTCCCAGTATTATCCTTAATAGGTCCTTAGGGGTTGCTCTACTGAATTCCATAGCCAGAGCAATTGGAAAAGCTCTTCAGATCTTAGGATGATTGTCAGTTGTAGAGCATCCCATGCTGAAAATAATTCTGTTAGTACACAAAAACTTCTGTTAGTACCTTGCACAAATAGAAGGTACTTTGTCCTGCTCCCAGTTATGCCATTACTCTGTTGTGTAATGTACACCCAGTATGGCTAGAGAGTAACAAAGCTTTGAAATTATATTGGCAATTTAGTTGCACATCTATATCTGAGTGGTTTGAACACTGAAACAGCTTACCTGCTCTCTGAAGGACGTTAGAATTTGGCCAATTGAATTTGTCTCATTTATTCTCTTTCTTCCACCACTGATTGGACTTCTAATGGGTTAAGGAGGCTAGAAGAGGTTTTACAGAGACAAGAAGTAAGCAAACTTATAGCTGCTCTTGCCTATGAAGACACCAAACATTTTCTCGCTTGGCTTGTCTATCCAGTTTTAGTCAATATGTTCTCTTCCTCAGGCATGGAGAAAGATATAGATTTTAGCCTGATAGTAGCAGACACAACATCTGAGAGCAGATTAGTCAAGAAGAAAGTGATACAGGTGACTTCTTCAGAACATAAGTAGTTCTCCTGTAACACTTAAGCCCTTATCAGATTCAGGTGCCTTCTCTCTGCCTTTGACCTTAAGCCCCAGTGAGATAAGATTTGATGACTGTCTCCATGGCTAAGCAATATGTTTACCTGTTATATTACATATGCACTGCATATGCATTCCCTTCAGTTAAAAATTATTATACAAATGCTAATAATCAATTAAAGTCTCACAACTTCTGAAATGAGGAAGTGTTATTATCTTCATTTTACAGATAGGAAAAGAAAGGCTTTGAAAGGTTACGTGATTTTTTCCAGAGGTCACTTAAGTTGTGATACACAGAAGGCTCCCCAGTATCAAGGCTGTTCATAAGGACTCCTACATGTCAGTGTTAAGGCCTGGGACAAACTCTGATCGAGAGTTGAAGTGAACTTTTAATATGCTGAGCATCTAGCTGTAAGTCAGATTAATGTGGACTTAGTTATATCCAACATGTTTAATATCATTTCATAGTCTAACGCTGATGATGAGTGTCTGAAACTTCTGGTTTTCCATCTTCTTATCACCTGGTTAAACTGGCAAATATCAGCTTAAACACCTGTGTTCCTGATAGATCTATTAATACCACAGCACACAGCACATGCCAGGTGCATTACTTAGAGATGCTTGGGATAGGGGTTCAGTTTAAAACGATGCTGGTCTCATTAAGAACCATGTTTTCCTCTTTCTCACTGTGTTCCTCTAATCTTCTTACAAGGCAAACAAGCCAGGTGTTTTCCAAGTACTTGTTAGAATACTGTACTTTGGATTCAGCTCCAGATGTTTATACACTGAATTTTGTACAATTATTGTATTGTTTGTGTGATGCATAACTTAAGAGGACCAGCTGAGAACAAAATGCTTCCCTTTCCCTCTTTCACATACCCCAAAGAGTAATAAAGATTTTTTGAAGATTAATAAGTCATTTCAAACACCCTCTGAGATGAGCAGTTTAGCCATTTAGTAACTCTCGGTTACATCTTAAGAAATACTTTTCAATATATACAGGCTGTACTTTCACATAAAGACTAATTCTAAGAAGAATATACAAAGAATCTGAGGCAGGAAGGAGTTACATGGAAAACAAAGCTTATGTGAATGACTTGTCGCTCCAGAATGAAGTTAAAGGCTGTCCAAAAGTTGTGTGAATACTGTGTTAAGTCTCTCATTTTAGAAACATTGTTGGATAACACGAGCAGATTCCAGACTAATACAGCTGCATACCCCTCTATCACACAGCTGCCAATTCCTAGCGAATTCTGCAATATAGTGACAGTAATGGAAAGCAAAATGATCTCTAAATAATGGTTTAAGATGGTTACTTGATAAAGGGCACTGCAATAATTATGATCAATGGAGCATGGATTCAATATATATTGCCCATTTAGATGCACCAGATTAGCTTAACAGCTTTCTTTAATGTTCTGAGTATTTTGTGTGTGTGTGTGTGTGTGTGTGTGTGCGTGGTTGTGCGTGTCTATATGAGAGGGACAGCACTGCACATTTTGGTTTAATATTTATCAATGCAGATGAGCACCTTGCTGCATGGGAAAGTGAAATGTAAAAGTTAGACTATCAGTTGCAAAGACAAAGCATAAAGAGTTGCGTGTTTTTTTCCAGAGATAACTATTTTATGCTCTTAGTGCCAACAATTGCAGAAATAGTATTTACATCTTTAAAAAATAACACGCACATGAAGAAGGAGATAGAAAAAATGTGCAGCTGGACTGAGTGTTTCTTGGTTTCTCCGGACATGCTCAAACAAAATGAAGGTTTGAGGAGAAACGGAGGCACTGATGGGTTCTGACTCACACGAGGAGGGTCTAGGGATGCCTTGCAGATTCCCAAGTTTCTGGTTTGCTTCACAGGATGAAAATACAAATTTCTGAAATAAAACACTGCTAATTTTCAAAGCGCAGAAGTGGTGATTAAATAATCACCTCTATGACAGTTTCACTGCCTAAATATTTTACCCACTGAATTTCTATGGAAGCTCATCCATCAGCTCCAGCGTTACATGGAGCTGACAGTGGGGCTGTATCATGAGGTTGTATAATATGCTTTGGTCAAACAAGTGAACTCATTTACATAAATCTAGTGCATGAGCCCATTCTGCTCCCTAATGGCTATGTTAGTGCAGTATGAATGCCCCTCAGGTTGCAGAACATTGTTATTCCTAATTTTGCTTGAGAAACTGAGGTGTAAGTGGGATGAAATTTTTCCAAAGACACGCAGGCACTGGTTGAGCTGGGAACAGATGGCTGAGTTCCCATATTCAGACTCATGCCTAACCACTGACGTATGCTGCCTCTTATTATGCAATGAAATAACTAGCAATTGAGGTTTTGTTTCAAACTGAGGGAGGACGTAATTTTTGTGTCATAGCTTTGACAAATATAGGACTATATTTTGACAGGGCACAGAAGTGCAATGGCAATTGTCACAGTATTGGACCTCAGCAACTAAAGAAGCAAGACTATTTTTAAATTGGACAGTGAATGCAGAATCTAACTACGAAGGCTCCTAAATGTATATATTAAAAAAAAACCCAAACCCAAAAACAACCCAAAATCCCACACTACGGTTTTGGAGATTTTGTTTGGTTTTGTTTTCTCTGTGCAGGTTTTTGTTTGTTTGTTTAGGCTATAGTAAAAAATGCTGCATCAAACTTTGATTGGTTCCCTAAGATGTCACGCTTGGCAAGAATTTTTACAAGGTGTATTTTTCCATATACTGTAATGTATACAAAGGAAAGCCTCATAAGCTGTCACCTAGCAAGCGAGCCCCTCTGCTGGAATGCATTGCAGTGCTGTGCACCTCCACTGAAATCACCCACCTGATTCTCTGCTCAGGACGAAAAGCAATTCTGCACAGGTGATAAAATGCACTGAGTCCTGTCCTGAAGGTGACATAATTCTTCATTTAGATCAGTTCAAGAATCATGAAAGAGGACCAACATAATGATTTCATTTCAAAGCTATCACGGGATAGGATTTGGATGAAACCTGCCACTATATTTAGGGAATATAGTTAGGCACAAACCTCTTACGGCAATCATTCCAAAATAATGGGCAAACTAAATGAATATTAAATGCAATGCTTTAACTGTAGCACCACATGCTGGCTCTGCTTCGTGAAAAACGATGGCGATTGGTGAAATGATAGTAATGTGTGGTATACAAATATTTTGGGTGAAATATATAATCAGTTAATTGGTTTATTAAATTATAAAACCTTTGTTTGCTTGAAAGAGCAATAAAACTAACTGACTAAATGAATATTCGCCCCTTTGAAGACTTCTTACATTAATTATGTTTATGCATCACTTGCAGCAGTAATGTTAGACAAAGGAAGCTTTATCTTTATATGCCATAGCTACATTGTATTGTGGTACAAATGATGGCACCGACTTTGTGTCTACATAATTACTGAAATCTTATCCCTTTTGTGTTTGCACATCATTTTCAGTTTTTTGGAATAGTTAAACTCCATTTTACTTTTTAATAACATTTTAGAAATCATTCTGATTCAGGTAAACAGAATTTGATTGCTTTGATGGATTGAAAATGGTTAGCTCAGCCAGAGCTTATTTGATTTGTTTCTTCAGGGATTACAAAGAATAGGATTTTATCTATGAACTGACAAAAGAGGCAATCTCTGCATTTTTGCCTATGAAATAGCAGATCCACTAAGCCATTGCTCCTTCACATAGTGAATGTATTAGTCATGGGGTTGCTTTTTATTCATTTTCAAAGTTTTTATTCCACATTGTATGGGGTGTCAAGCTCCTTTGTTCTTAAAAAAATTAATCTGGAAACATAATACTGTCAAATGGAGTTTGGGGAGATTCAGTAGCCCATTAGATTTAAAGCAGATTTTAAAAACAAACAAACGCTTTCTCAGCAGTAACGGACATCTTAGACAAATGCTCTTCAACTAATGCAATGCTTTTAAAGGCCTGAAGTACCTGAATGCTAATTACCTGCCAAAGTTCAGGCTGCGAGTTCTCCTGTGGGTTTCCCAAGAGCTCAGTCCCTGACCCAGTCAGATTACGTGGTTTTGCTGGTACCGCTCTTCATTTTATCCTGTGTGACATGACATTTGCAAAGCAGACAGCATCAAGAAAATGTCAATATATGGTATAGAGATGGTACAAGACACCCTGAATAATGTGTTTGCAATTGTTCTTACACTGGCCAACGCATTCACTGAGTCCTCTTCAGAGACTCTGCCAACCACCTCGGGGCTTGTGCCCGCTGGGTTTAGTTCACGGGTGAATAGAACGTCGCATGATATTCAGAAAAGCACCGAAAAATTTTTCAGGGAATTTGTAATTTACTAGCTCAGCACTTGTCTCACACTCTCTCAGGGGTGAAAAACAGAAATGTAAAGTAAGTTGGTCCTTACTCTAAGACTGCAGCCAGGTATTGGACAATGCACACTAAACACATTTCTATCCAATAACCCTCAATTTTTTTGAGTTTTTTCCCCTTTATTTCTGTTTGGGGTAGTGAAGAGAGAGAAGTTCAGTCATTCAATGTGCAAAATGTTTAAGTGCACATTCAATTTGCTTAAAACAAAAGTTTTTACAGGCTGGGACCTCATGTCCTGACCGTTTCCAGATTTTATCCCCATGCTCTGACTATTGGAACACAGCAGAATTTCCTGCGTGTGCCTTAAGGCTCAATTAAACTTGACATCATATACAGTCTCCTCTCAAAAAAGTCCCTTAACAGGAATAATGGGATGTTCTTTCTCAAAATTTCCATTTATGGCCAGACATGATGGGAAATGTACAGTGTGTTATTTCTGTATCATCCCCGTTAAGTATGAGGTTTTAGATTTGCTCTGTGAAATTTAGCAGGCAGTTTTCAAGTGCCTCAGATTAGAAGATCAGGTAGCGGAAATCAGTGTTGGCCCATTTTCTCCTTTGATTTGCACCATCTGAAGATTTGGCCCAGCATCGGGTTGTTTCTCTTCCCTTTAATACACAGATATAGAAAAAGCTACTGATTCTTATAACTCAGGTTCTGGAAAACAGCTTTGGGAATACGCATACAAGCTGCTCTAGAAAAGGTCAGCTATACTGAACATGAGTCATTGTACCCACAGCTCTAACCTTAACAATTTATTGCAACCTAATACAACCAAAGATGACACAGGATGGTGTGTGGTTCAGAAACAAATGCAGGGAGTCCCAGCACACCCAGGGATTTCGCTCTGCTGCTTCTGTTTTATTTCAGTTAAATATGAATGCTCTCTTTCCAAGGTTAAACATAAAGAAGAATACTCATTCTCTTGATTACAGAAATGTTTCATATACCTCATTTTTATAATTAGGTGCCTTCTTATGCTGATTTATGACTTATTTTAGCTGTAACTGGTCTGTGTTTCTGACGGCAAAAATGATAATCCATACTCCCATGTAAGCTTCAAAGAAAGGCTGATAATCCACTGTGCCTGATCCCGAGGCCTGGCAGCAGCAAACTGGAGGAGAAAATCATGTGCTGAGTAACACCGCTGAAAACCTCCCCAGATTACTGGGGTAGCACTCAGACCCCTAACAGCATCTCTGACATTGAACTTCTCTCAAAACTGGTGACGAGACTTTGTCTTCCCCACTGTTACCAGGATTCAGCAGAGGCTGCTGCTTTTGTCAGAGGGAGGAGTGAACTCTTACCGTCCTGTTCGACAGCACTTCTCCTGCACGACTCTGTTCACAGGTAGTGAAAGGTTCACCACGAAAAAGCCAATCACCTTTTCAAAAGCAACAGGCTTGATACGCACTGCATGCTGTTTTACATGGCCAGGTGAGCTCATTCATGAACATCAGTCAGTTCATTGCCAGCGCTCTGAACTCCCTCTGCTTTAACCTGAGATTTCAGTTGCATACTTCTTGGGCTTAATCCTGTATTTAATTAAGTGAAGGTCAGGATGAAGGTCAACTAGACTAGTGAACTTAATCCAAGATCCACAGGTTATACAATAGCTGCTTTGGGGAGGTATAATTGTAGATACGAATAGAGAGAAGAAAAGACAATATAATTAAACAAGTTATATGATAAATGAGGAGGGGGAAAGCAGGATTTTTTTTTTTTTCAGACTGTATGGCACTGCATGCAGTTTACAAGACTAGCCACTAGATAGCAGAACAGGCGTGATGCTCTGGTACTTTGTTGGGCCAAATGCAAGACAAACAATGCCTCAGTCCCAGCAAATGCAGTGTGTGTAACTGTGTTCAGCTGGTACCACTGTTTCACTGGAGAGAGGGACTTTTAAGATGATATTCCATAAATTGCTTCCTGTTGCTCTGATCTTAGTCTGAGCATTTTTCTCCCAGCATGCTGAAAGAGGAGCTTATTTCCTGAACAAGCGATCAACCCTGACTTTTGTTCCAGGGAGGACTTCCTTAATGAGTGAGCTGATCATTAGCCCAGGTCAGGGGAGCACCAGGCCACCAAAAGCCAGCCCTGCCTGCCTGGTGCCCAAGCAGAGTCCCCGCCAGCTGGCCATGGCAGGCTTGAGACAGTGACAGGACATTACCGTTGCACCCTGGCACTCACCCAGGGTTTTGACTGGAAACTTCTGACGTCTCAGATTCTGAAGTAAAACAACTCTTTCAGACTTTCCCCCCCTGCACCCCACTGCAGTTGGTGCCCTTTAGAGGCTCCAGGGAGGCAATCTCAGCCTTTCAGAGACTGACACAAGGACCTCTTGCAGCACAGCATCCCATCGTGTGCTCTGGTTTCTGTTACCCAGTACTGACCAGTTAATGCCCAAATACCGGACTGAGCAGATCTCTGCTGTTGGGCTTGGCTCTAGGTGATACTTGAGCAAGCCACTAAGGGTCACAACTTCAAGGTGACTCTTCTTCAGAGGAAAGGGGGTAGTTCACCACAATCAAACTTCATGTGGATCTTTTATTGTTGGCCCAGAGAGCTGCTCTTGAAGCAATCCTCCTCTGTGCACCTAACAGCCCAGGATCCTGCCGCAGGCAGCTTCCATACCACAAATTATCGGAGTGTTATATTGATTAATCAAAAATTGACAGTAAAACCCCTTTACTTGATACTCTAGGGTTATGCTCCAGTTTAATTAGACAATGATAATGCTTTCAAAAGCTAATCTGGTTGTCCATATGATATGTTCTCAACCAAACCCAAAAAAGTAATGGTCTCCTGTATTCAAACTTAGAGAGAAAGCTTCTGCAAACAGTTGGGTAAGGAGAATTTCAGGTGGGTTCCCACCAAGCTGCATCTCTGATGAAGCAATGAAAAGCTTCAGTAGCATTGCATGGGTACAGATATCTTACAGTCTTGATATGAAAGTTTCATTCACGACCTTGCTGAGTGTGAAGTTATGCAGCCATACTTTTGCAAGACCTAAATTACAAATGTCTCTTTTACAGATAAAATTTTTTTTGAGCATTGATTGATGGACTCACCCAGTCCGCAGGACAAGGGTTTAGATCTTCAGGAAGGGGCTGGAGCACTTCCCTAAATCAGAGGAGAAAAAAGGCACTCGGAGCATTTACAGTGCTCCATGTTTTGCACTGCACTGTGGCAGCCTTATGTGACAACTCAAACCCTCATCTCTAATTCCTATGCAGTGAGACCTGCTTGGGAAAGTCTAGAACTTAATTATGTAAAAACATTCCAAGATACCAATAGTAATTGATCCTCATTACAGATTCAATTTGTCTGCAATTGTTTTAACTAAATAACAGAGCTGTTTTTCAGTTATAGCAGATGAGGGAAGGGGGGTGGAGACTTAAACAAGGATACACTTTCTAACACATCGCCTCAAGGGGAAAACAAGATTTTTCCAGGAAAAAAAAAATGTTTTAAAGTAATTAGCTCCTGGGCTGAGATATTTTCAGCCTGCTGTGAATTTTTATGACAGTGCTGTTAGACTGCCGTACATATGGTTTCCTAGCTTATCTTGCAGAATTTTAACTATGATGTGCAAGTAATATTGCAGGAGTACTAATTATGTATCTGTAGCTATATATATACACGCATATACATCCCCAGAAATTTTAACTTGTCTCTTGCAAGAACTGAACTTCATGTGTTCAGTGAAAGAATGAACTACATTGCACTACCCAGTTCTTTATACCATTTTATCTGCTTAAAAATGGAAAAAAAAAAAAAAAAATCTCTGTTTCAAGTGTGTTGTTCAGTGAATAAGGGACCTGGTGGACCTCAGAGAATTAGCTTTCAATGCCATCTCATCGTTTGACTCTGGACCAGGCGTATTTCCTGTCTCAATCTTAGCCTCCCAGTTTGCAAATCAGGGATAATGATGCTGAACTAATTTGAAAAATGCTTGGAAGAGGAGCCAGAATAAGACCAAATGCTCTTATTTGATATGAATCATGTTTATCCTATCTAACAAGAAAAAATGTTGTGTTGGACCCTTTCAGGTACCCAGTCCATTCAGTACTGAGCTGCAGCCATTATGCCAAGAAGCGCCTGTGACCAATGTGACGCCATTTTGATACCCTCTGCCAAAAGCTCACCTTGGTCTCCACAGAGGTCAGCAATAATGCTCAGACATCCTCAGTCCTCAGTTCCTGATCCTTTCCATGGTTTGAATCCCAAACCAATCGTTCTGCATATAGGGTAGGGGCAACGCAGGTTTGTCTGTGTCCCATCAGCAAAGGTTCGAGGTCAGGAGCTGTGTCAAATGCAGTTACTTCTGGCTGGAGTTACACTAGTGGCCAGGGCGCTGTATGGGCGAATGCAGCCCCACTTTGCAAGTATTTCACATTAGGCTGAAATCTTTAAATGAATAAGAAGAGTAAATACAATAACTTTTTTTTTTTTTACAATAAGTCCAATTAAAGAAACAAATAGGTGGATCAGTCACAGCAGAGCCTTTCTCCTAGAAGAGCAGCTTTCACACCGTTCATACTCACCAGTTCAAATGAAGTACAAGCCTGCAGGTGACACCAAGCATCTCCAGCCTAAATGAGAGAACTGCAAGGAGGAAATAATACTGTCCTGCCTGTGTAATTAGAGAAGCTGATGCGTGAATCATTGTTATAACGAGTTTAATTATAAACATGATTAAATAGGCAATTAGTGCATATTCTGCCCCGGATAAACAAAATTAAATTCCTGCAATATTAACATCTTCCACAAGGTTTATTATTAGATTACTGTAAGTCATGTGGTACAGGAACATTTTCACATCCTATATTTGTTGTGAACAAACACCATTTTTTATTTCCACTTAACCAGATGTAAAGGACAAAATTTGCTGCTCCTTTAAACCTCCAGGATCTCTTGAAAAGCAGCTTCCCATGCATTTTAAAAAATGTATCTTATAAAGTAAGCCACAGACAGTGCAGGCATTCCAAATTTACCCAATCACAACTCACCACAGCTACGAAGGGTGATTGACAGAAATACAAGGATCCAAGAATACGAGAGTCCTGGGCAGGCAGCTCTCATTGTGCTCTCCATTGCCTGCCAAAGCTGCTGGTATGCTCCTAGAGTATCAAAACAAGGGCATGGCAGGGTCAAAGCTCTGGGGAAAAAGTGCTTTGGATCCCACGATGGAACAACTCAATTACAAATAAAATGCATAGGATTTTCTACTGAAAAATCAAAAGGCTTTTTAATGGGTATATTTTACTTCCTGGCATGTGTATCTCCAGTGACAGCCTATCAAGGTAGTAACACCTTCAACATATAGGCAGTCTTTTATCCATGTAGCTCCAGAAAATTATACAAATATTAAAGACCTATAAACAGCCTTTTCTGTTGAGTGACTAGTAATTTGAGGGTGTTCTGTAAGGAGACAGAGAAAATGCTGAGTGTCTGTCTCTCTGGAAATCAGGTCCCTGAGAGAAGCCTCCAGTTAGGAATGCAAAATCATGAACTGGTTTTAGGAAACCCTGTAGCTCTGGTTTTCAGATGAAGAAATTGGTAACAAGAAACTGGTTGAAATTGGTTCTCAACTCCAAAAGGGCTTATGCTTTTTTTTGCAGCACAGTTCCTGTCCATTTTAACTTTGGCTTTCCTTGAGGACATAATTTCTGTTTTCCCAAATGTCTAAGGAATTTAAAATTCCATATGTTTTCCCATGCTTCCTAGCCAACTGGGATGGGATTTCTCACCAGTCACTGATTTAAAGGTCTCAAATAAATGTGTAAGGGGGCTACATATATTCTTTATTTGTCCTCTCCCAAGCCCACATCCTCCTTATGTGGAAAGCTTTTGGGGCAATTTATAAAAAAGAGGTAGCTGCTACAGTAACGTTTAGCTGTAGTATCACATCCAGTGTTATTATTCCTGACTGTTGAGATAACCTAGATTCTCTCTCTGTATCTCTTATTATTGCTCTGTGAATCCAGAAAGGATCCAAAATAAGTTGATATACCAGCCATATGCATAAATCTGTCTCAGCAGAAATTGATTCAGCAAATTTTCTGCAACAGTCAAGTCTACCTCACTGCCCCTGTACGTTGTTCATTGTATACTCAGCTTTTGGAAAATAAGCAGCATTTATATAAGGCAGACTGTTATGCTGTGCAGTTAACATCTTCAACAGTGATGGAATAAGTAAGCAGCTGGGTCATGGAGTCCAGGAAAAATCTCAATTTGGATAAGAAATAGCCACAAGTAATTTTACCTCTACACTGCCACAGTCCCTTACTCTTTCATGAACGAGGCAATCTTCGTCTAATACAGCATGGCATTCACATCTCATAGGATACATAATGATGTTCATACCGTAAAAAATTTTGTGTCTTTATATACAGCTGTTAGTGATGTTTCAGCGTGTAAATTCTCAGGTGGATGATATAGGCAAATTCCAGCTTTCCCCCAAATAAAAGTGAGGGCTAGATGCAACTCTGCTGATCAATGGACTGTCAGTTGCTGGAGAGCAACACAGCAGCGTTGGGCTTGACTGGAGTGTCCATACCAGCAAGGAGTTTTGTGCTGGGCACTTGAAATGAGGGTATGTAACATCCTGACCTGTGCCGATCAATGCAACGTATTAGAATTAGACAAGGGGGAGAGTCTCCCTGCTTTAGGCACAGCATACACCAATGTCTGTGCTGAGCTCCAGCACTGTGCGACTCCAGTGCGAACCGAAGACCGATGCAGGTATTAGCGCTGGGCCTAATGCCGACCTGCTGTACAGGGATGAGTTTCAGGATGAAATAGTAGCCTTGCTGGCCACTACTGGGATTCAGGCAAATAGCATTTACTGATTGAATGGTCCTGCATTAGGCATGTGTACAAATTTATACCAGTAATGGTTGCAAGATCAGGCACATATTATTTTGTGAAAAGAAGTAGGTGACATACTGAGATATGCCTCCCAGATGGAGGAGACAGACAAGCATAGCCCTAACACATGAGAAAACCTGCCTCCTCTACAAACCACTTACGCTTAGTGAGCCCTTTATCACATTGTCAAAATCAGCACCAGCTTGATCTTTCTGATATCAATATATCATTAACTTGTCTTGGGTCAACATTAGCTATTAAAGAGTGGAGAGGAATTTCGGAATTCCCTGAGACATAAGCAGACTGGAAAGCCAATTGAATCCCCAAATATGCTTTTCCTCAAAACTAGCAGGTGTACTTTTCTTTCTTTTACTTCTAATTGAACTTCTTGGCATTCTAGTCAATGCTCCATAGTATATTTTGGAAAACAATAAATCCTGGTAACATGAGACCTTGCTACAGTATTTCACTGTTAAATCTTTGCTGAGATTTGGGAAGAGTGTAGCAGGGTTTGTGTGCTGAATTATGGGGTGTGTGGATGAATGATTTTTTCCCCCCTTCGCTTTTTCCATCACAGAATCAGCACATAGGGAAAAACTCTGATGAGTCAGATTCCTACTGCGTCTGCATTTGAATGCTGTAGGACACAGTGTATTTCAAAGATAGTTTAATGTTTCTTTGAAAGTAAATGATTATTCACAAGTAGAGAACATTGATGGTTTATTTTATAAGGCTGATCAATGTTTGATTTTCTTCAAAATGTACTTTTGATGATATTGTGGTTTCTCCTTAAAAGCAAATAGAAAAATAATTTCAGTTCAATTCCCAATTGTAAAAAAGTTCTGTTTATAATCTAAAATTATTTTCCTAATTTCATACACAATTTTTGAAAAGCAAAAATATTCTCTGATGCATTTTTTCATTGAAAAAATTCCCTCCATTTTCACTGGAAATGTTTGGGAAAAAAAAAAACACTTTTGAAAATTTCATTAAAATCTTTTTGTTTAACATTACTTGTTTGTTTTACACCCAAATATTTTCCTGTTTAATTATTATATCATTGCTACTGTGACTTTCTGAAAGCAATCAGGATATTTCTGATATAATCAATAATTTGGTATTCAGGAACTTCCTGAAATTGTCTGAAATGACAGGTTAATAAGAAACATTTGGAAAAAAAAAACCCAAAACTTAGGAAGTTTCAAAATCTCGTATATATTCTTAAAGACCTATTGAGGCATTTTTATGTGATAGTGGGTTAAATATCATTGAGGTCTTAATCTCACAAAGGCATAATGAGACAGCAAAGAGTTATCCAAGAATCCGCATTAACAATGATTAAAAACTGTGAAATTGTATTTAATAGTTTATAGCCTAAATTTTAACTATAAGATCATGAACAATAATTCTTTTTGATTATTTTTTCCAATTTAACATCACTATTCTTCAATGACCGGAGAAGCATAACTGTAATGATTTTCCTCTCTATTTCTGAGAATATTGCTGCTTTAACAGAACGTCCTAAATGAGTGTAACCCTTCCTGTCACATACTTTAAACACTACCCAAACTTTTTACCCCAAGCTGACCTGCAAGATCAACTGTAAGCTTTTATTCCTCTAAAAGGCTTCATGATGTCAAGAATTGCACTAATAATAATATGTTGGCTTTGTTTTACCCTAAGCATTTTTGGCCATTTACAGGGTCCTTCAAGTTCAGTCATTAATACTGGAGTTTGATCATGGCATGGCTATTAAAATGTAACATTACTGGTAAAATAGCATGCATTCTTTCCAAATCTGTACCCCATACCTTAGTTTCACATATTTACTGACATCTGACGTAAAAATTAGGATATATATAAAAGCTTCAATTTTGCTTTTTTTCTTGTAAGTTATGCAAAAAGTGCATGGCCCAGAAGACTAGTTGCCAGCTGTAATACAAAGAAGGACACTACGGAAACTGAGAACTGGTTATGGCAGATACCCTGTCAAAGGAATGATTTATAATCTGGAAATACAAGCAGTAAGAGAGGCCCACCAGCTAGACCTGTATCATCTGAAGCAATCAAATCCTGCAAATATAAAGCAATTTAGTATTACCATTTCCAAGTGTTCCCCACAATAAGGACTCTTGTATGCCAAAGATTAATATTCAGAGCAGAGACCACAAACAGCCACGTCTGGTCAAGATAGCTAATAACAGTTCCCAGGCAATGGCACAGTTGTAATAGTATTGCACAAAGCAGCTGGGGATTTACTTGTATGTCAGCTTCTACATCTGAGAACTAGAAAACGATGGTGGGTCAGACATCCATTTGCTTTATATATTGATATAATTTCATCAGAATTTATGATGTGGGAATTATTGCACTGGCAAAAAATGTAATCTAACCTTCATCTTGCACAATGTAGTACCGTTATTACGTTTTTGAAAGAAATATACTGACTTGTTGAATCAGATTACTCCAAGTGCATTCCTAATGGATTTCAATATTCCCTTGGATAAACCAATGCTATTTGCTTTGTATTTATTACATTTTTAAAAAAATATATATAGAAGATAAAACCTCTTCTGACACCATATATTCTTTCACTTTGCAAACTACAAACATAGATTTGTTCATTAATTTTAATGTCTAAACTTTTCCCTGGGTAACAGCCACTGCATTTACTCAACTACCTATATTTCAACTACACACTTTAAATGTATAAAGAATTTTAAGCCTAAGTATTGACAACTGTATGCTTTTCTCCTTTCTTTCCTGGATTAGACAGCTTGTCCTTGCATATCTGTGAGGATCACATGGTATAATTATTAGTGCTAGGATATTCCCAAATACCAGGGTATGCCACTGGTAATAGGTGATATATTTGGGATATTCTTTACGACGACACTTCTAATGTAACAGAACTCCAGGGAATTTTATCAAGAGATAAAGCTTGGATCAGTCCTGAGGCTGCTTTATATCATGAGTCGAGAATGGAGAAAATAATAATAGTAACAAAGATTTATATAAAAAGAGAGGGAGGGGACCTTGAGAGCTAGTCTCCTGAACAGCTCTGAAAAGACCTTAAAAACCCCATGAACTCCAGTCCCTGCCCTATAGTTGGGTTGTCCCCAAGAAGGGTTATCACTTTCAAACCCATCCATACCATGAACATGCCTTGTTAAGCCATTTTCTCCCAAGCTCTCATTTGCCAACAAAAATTACTGGCAAGTGCCCCAAAGGAGATTCCTCTCTGCTGGTGCAGCATCCAACTTGATGAACATCATGTGCTGGAGCTCTTGAGAGCCCTGAAACCCTCCTGGGCAGGAAGCACTCTGAGCTAGTCAGGCCAGCTGGAAATGGATGTACACGAACAGAGCGCACCATGCTTATTCCTGTATAAGTCTCAAAAAAGGCAAGGATGCTCCATTAAAGTAAAGGGTGAAGCACTGGGTTGCAAAATTGGAAACAAAGCTTCAAAGAAATAAAGCAAGAAAAGCATTTCTTTTTGGGTTGGAGCTTTATCCTCTGCTATTACACTGTAATTCCTGTGCAGACTATGAGGGAACAGTGAACACTGAATGAACACTGAAGGTGAAGGGCAGCAAACATTCTCCCAGGCAGGATGCTATCTTACAGAATTACCTTTCTCCTCCATCACAGTATATCTCTTACACTCTGTCTTAATCAGTAGCCACTGAGTGGAAATGGTTCCTCTCCTACCCCATTTAGAGAGGTCCTCAGTCTTCTGGCTCTTCAGCTAGCAGATTGTTTTAGATTCCTGCTTCATTTTATTGTCTTTCCCTCCTGCTATGGTGATGAGACAAGACAGAATAGGTTAGTATATCAATAGAAATGCAAACCACTGTGCACAGTATGTAAATATTGATATTAGGAGTGGGGAGACTGAATTCATACCTCCACACACTATTAATTCCAGGGTACTCGGTCATGTCCAGGCAGTTCTATAAACAAATATATGAAGAAGAAACAAGACATTCAGACAAAGATCCTGTTCCTTACTGTTATTTATCCTTCAGCACAATTAGAATCAGAAGACAAAAACTAGACAATCCACCTACACTTGCTGGTGCACAGTGCTATAAAGTGCTTGCCTCAAGACCCGAGAACGTAAGGATGCAGGGAAACAATCCCAGTCCACAAAAACATATGGCTAGAGAGCAGAGCTGCTCACGCAGCCAAGAAGGATGCCACAAGAAATGACCGTCCGGGAACTTCGAGACGCGAGACCGATCCCTGCTTTCAGCTTGTAACGCAAGGAAAAAGCACCCTGTTGGCGCTATGCCAACGAGTCAAGGCATTCAAGACCATAGGGATGGCGCCCGAGGCACATGCTGCGCTCCTCGAGCGCAAAGAGGACACTGAGACCTGGGGAAGGCCTAAGAAACAGAAGACAGAGCACAAAAACTACACAACAACAGACACAGGCTGGAACTGCCCTGCCCGGATCACGCTAACATCATGCTGATCAGTAACCTGCTCCCTTTATCTGCCCAAGGGGGACCGTCCCTGGACTGCCCCCTGCCCTACGCTGTCTTTAAAACCCCTCCATGCAATTGCCAACGTGGCCCCATCCCTCCCTCGACCCCTCTCCAGCACCTCAACTTAGCTTTTTAGTTGGAAATCCCCCTCTTTGTAAAGAGCATCATATTTTGCACGGTCTATTCAAGCCAAAGTTGTTTTAGCATTGACACTGGGTTATTCCTTAAGTGTCAGACAATATAAAACATTGTAATGTGAGAGCATTCATTAGAGTGTTTGTAAAAAAAATCTCCTTTTGAGATCAGAAGACTGCAGCCCTACTTGTTATTCTCCAATTCCACTGCATTCATTCAACTGATAGAGCCAGGGCTGATACGGTGATTCATGATCTCCACATTGAGGAACTTCATCAGATGTAATGCTCATCAGAGCACAGACTGAAACAGAAATCAGATCACAGAGATGCTTGCATTGCTTGTTTTTTTGAAAAAAAACCAAACCAAAACAAAAAAACCCCTTCAATAAGATTCAACAATCTCCCCAAGCAGCCTAATGTATTGCTATTGTAGTTTTCCTGATGAATATAGCTATATAGGACACACAGCTACACATTAAGTCCATTATTTCTGGAATGATCCAACATAGCCATGGAGAACACATGCTCCTTATACAGCTTAACTCCTTTTGCTGTACAGCTTGTACGTGATAGCAAGTAGGTATGCAAAAGGTAAGAGGGAGTTACTGTCACTTCTTACTGAGATTGCTGACTTCCCCGGAAATGATTGCTGTTTTGAAACAGGTGTTTAGAAGAAACAGTTTTTCACTGTAATGTTCAGGAAAGACATATATCAGCAATTTCTTCTGGATAGACTCATACTACATGACCGCTCTGTAGTCATTGCAGAACAATCATCCTAACGCCAGCTCTGGCTCTGTACAGAACAACCCTTTTTCCTAACTCCTAAAAAGAGCATATAGGTGATATGTTGAGCACCTCAGGCTGAGGATTTTTATTGAACAGACATGCTATGCTACGAGACAAACGTATTCAGTTAGTGCTTTACCATTATTAAGTGGCAAAGCCATTATTACAGAGGCAGAAGCTGTGAATGAGCTGGGAGATGTTGGTATGTACAACATTCCCTGGGCACAGGTGGCAGTGCTTCCGAATAAATGTATGGTGTATCCTGAGATGGTCATCACTGTTTCACTCACCTATTCATTTATCATCCTTTGATGTTCATTGGAAAGTAGCATTATTTAATGATGCAGAAGCAATTGTAACACACTAAACTCTCCTAATGTTTGGTTGGGTAATTTTCTGCTTGCTTCACCACACCCGGCCTCCTCCTCTTTGCACCTGAAATACACATACATAGCAATATCACCATCCAGTACTAAGCAGTTCTATTTTGGTAAGATTTCCATGGGAGAAAAAGCTCTGGGTTATGAAGCCAACTTGCCTAAATCATGGCTAGTATCAAATACTGTACAAGGAAAAGGTTTCAGCCCAAAATGAGGGCAAAAAAATAATGGTAGAGTTTGAGTGTGCAGTCACATGAGTGCATCTGTCTGTGTTTTACAGAGGCAATACCGAAAAGCATTCATTTCAAAGCAGTGTAGTGAAGACTGAAGGAGCACTATTTTAAAACAAATCAGTCAGCATTTTATTGGTGTCGGCCCAGCTTTGTACTAAACACTCAGATTAATGTTAAATCACAGCTCAGGAATTATTCATGAGATCTCATACAATGTAATTGCTGATTTTGGCATCAATAGTCTGTATCCCTCTATTTCCTAGATTAGCTTCCCTTCCTGAACTACTGTATGTCATGCCAGAGACAATGATTTTATATGACATATTTAGGAAAGAGGGACCCACTTATTTTGCATAAAACAACGTCTGAGGAATGTACCCTTAATGCTGAGATGCCAGTCTGTGCTGACGCATTCCTGTGAGAGGCAGAGCCTGCTGGGAGAGCAGAGACCACAGCACTAAATGTCTCCTTTCAAACTGTTGACTGAATGGTTAGTTTTATTCCAAACCTTCATAAAAACTAATGAAATTACCCTTCACCTATCTTTGAGGATTAGCATTAATGCTCAGAACAAACTGGATGACTACTAATCTCTTAATGTCCCTAAAGATATGTACAAAATGAAATTTATAAATAATAAATGAAACCCAACTTTTTCTAGAAGTACTAAGTCATTCTGCTCTTTCCCTCTCTGAGAGTCGTGTGCTCTTGTGTGAAGTTGGGCTGGTACAGGGAGTTGGAGAAAGGTGCCTGTGAACACGGAAGTCAGTGAGCTCCATGCTTTAGGCATCCACCATTTTTTTCCTCTAAAAATACTGCCTTTTCTTTCTGCAGCAGCATGTTTAGATCTAAATATCTTCAGCCTCTCCCCCCTCTCATTCCTTCATGCTCCAAATACCTCTATCACATGGGTGAGCAATGAGAGCAGGAATCCCTGAAGACACAGAGCATTTCATGCTCAGGTGGCTATGTCCTGCAGCTGCCAGAAAAGGAACACTACCACACATGCTATTTCCTCACATCCCAATTTTCCTGCAAACAAAAACCAAACTGAAAACCAGACTTAAATTCTCTGAGTTGATGAGAAGAAATTATTAAAATTTATCAGAAATTATTGCATATACTACAAGCAAAAGAGTTTCCCAAGTGAGAAACCCAACTGTTGGTCTCTTAGTTGGAATGCAAAATGGGTATTTTTCTAAATGATGATACCAGAGGGATTAGTCACTCTGATTTTCCAGTACCTTCAGTCCACCCACTGCACTTCCACCCTTGTTTAGAGAGACTCAGACTTTCATACTTGAGGACCTTGGTATCTACTTTTAAAGATGTGCTTTTTAGGCTGTAGAAAATTAGATTTTGAATTTAATAGTTAAAGATTTCCCAGGAGAGCTGGTCTCTGACCTCCATCCCTGGGGTGTTTGTTTGCTCAACAAGCACACCTGAAGTGTATTTATCACACTTGCACATACTTTAGAGTATAGCAGACATAGAAAATATATAAACAACTAGTCCTGAAAGCTATGGCAGCATCACCTTGAACTGATTGTAATGATCCATTTTGAGACAGACCTGGATCTGCTGAAATTTGCTCACGTTTTCAAGCCCCTGTCATTGCAGGCCTGACACAGTCTGCCCAAGGGTTCTTCCCAGGTCATTATTTGATTTACATTTTCTCTATTTCTAAGAAATCTTCACTCAAGGAAATGTTTCAGGCCAAAGATTTTGTCCTCTTCAAGGACTAACTCACGGAAGACTAAGATTCAAGTCCAAAAAATTCCTTAATTACCAAATTGCCTAAGATTCATGCACTTACTTTTTAATCACTGAGCCCTTACAGCAAAATTTGGAAATCTAAACTAGGCATTTAGGCTTCACATCCAAAGCAGAAGCAGAATTACATGCCTTGCAGAGGGAATGCACAAAAACAGTAAGCCAAGTGGTGAGCTTCTGGAGTTGGCAAGAGAGGCATAAGTTTATCCTAAATCCTTCCCGGTGACAACGGGGAAGGACACTTTGTCATGACTCTCAAAGAAAGTGATCCATCACCTTATTTTGGGGAGGCTGCTCTAAGTAGGTAAGAGGAGGGTGTCATCATCATCTTGTTCCCTCTAATATCATCAGCCCCCACTACATTTGTATGGATCTGGCTTGATATTTACATCTACTGGGTCAATTCTCTCAGATGACAAATGTAGAGGAAACACCCAACCTATGGATTCCAGTTGAGTCTGGACATAAGCTGAGGACTGGCAAAAATCAGTATTCTGTGCATGTCGTAAAGCAGATTTTTTTTAACAACGGCAACTGATATCACATAGACATCCACAGGAGTTGACACTACTTGAAAGTTAGTCAATAGTGGTATGATGATGCAAGATTGTTTCACTCCTCAAGAAAATCTGGTTCCTTCGATTCTGCAAATGTATCCATGGGATGAGAAAACACTAGTGCTGCTGGTTCAGACTTAGGCTTCCAACAGAGCCAAAATCTCATTTGCTTTCAACTGTATTTGGACACTTAACTTAAGGCCTCAGAAGCCTAAAACCCTGTTGAGTAGGGTTTGTATGAACTGTTATAAGAAAATTATATTTATACATGATAGAAGAGCATACTTTGTGGAGAACATTGTATGCTCATAAAAAGTACGTATATCAGAAAGTCATGAAACATTTTTAAAAAATACTTCCCAAGCAACCAGTACTGCTTGAAAGCTAAATAGTGATTTTGTTAAAATGAACCAGACCTATTTCTGAAAGTCATAAGACTCCCATAGGCATCAAGCAGAGCTTTAAGGACTCAGAATGCAGAAAAGCAACAGCACTTATTTTTATGCTCATAATTTTACAGTGGCCAAATGTAGAGTTTTCTAACTTTACAAAAATGCATAAATTAATAATACAAAATAAAAATAGTATGATCCAAATTACCTCAAGGCTGAGATACCATGTGCCTAATTTCAGCCCAATTTTCATGGCTGTGTTATCTGAGCCTGCATATTTATAATGGAATTACTGACAACCCTTTTTTCGTACGGAGACCTTCCTGCTTTAAGACCAATATAAATATAGTTGGACAAATTTGGTATGCAGGAAAACAAACATCAATAAAGATTTTGATACGCAGAATAATATAGAAATGACAATATATTTTTGACTCTGTACAAAGACATGCATTCATCTGTAAATGATTACATTTCTATCTGTGGCAGAATGGTAGTGTGGGGCATATGAATCTCACCTTCAAAAGATATTCTTTCGTTCTACAAAAAAACCCCGGCAAGCACAGGAAACTTCAATCAACGTCTTATATTCGAAAACTATGACACTGTCAAACTGGTGTCATTAAAGCTAACTAACCATATTAAACGAATATTAAAATATAGGTTTCTTTGCATAACATAATGAGTAAAACTGCTTTTAAGTTTTTCCCTATGCTTTGAGGTGTAGGTGGCATTTTCATTCCAAAACTTTGAAGTCAGAACAAAATGTACAGGTAGAGGGTACTAGATCAAATAATAATCAACTTCAAAAAGCATTTTGGCTGTTAGATGTCCCAAGGCTAATTTCCTCTAGACATTTTAAATGTAAATGTCTAAACTCATTTAAAAATTGTAAATTGGTCTAGGTTCAATCAAAAACCATCCTGACACAGAACAGGGAGACTGGGCTAATTGTCATTTGTTTGTCAAATGAATTCCATTTGGAAAGCAATGAAACCTCCAAGCTAATTCTTTTAAGGTGAGCTGGTAGTTGTATTATCAGTTAAATGCAGTAAAATGGATAATCACATGATGATAATGAAAACTGAACCTATGTTAGCACTCAGGCTTAGTCTGCCACAGGGCATATAGTGATGGGACTTAAGTACTGTAATGTTCCATTGGGCACAATGGCACCAAGTCTGCTCTTTAGCCTTACAGCCACTTTCTTTGCATTTTAAAAAACTTTATCAAAGCACCGTGGCAATGTAGAAAATGTCAAAGTGAAATGCACTGTAGGCAAATTGAGATTTCATTAAGTTTAAATTTATTGCTTTTGACTGATGTATTACCATGCTTGTTAAGAACCAGTAATTTGGAATATCTGCCTGCCTGGTAAAATAGCTTTGTTTCCTTGTGTAATACTTTATATGGACTTTGAAAGACCACAGTAATTCAAAAAAAGTGTGGGTTATTTTATTTTTCTAAAGAACAATTTCAAATATTTTAAGGTCCCTGACCTAGTGGATCAATAGACTTATGCATGGGTCCCAAGTGTGTTGTTGGTGCACTCGGTAGAAAATTACAGCACTAATATGTTTTTTTTTTCCTTGGTATAACATTGCACTCGCTGACAACAGAACCTTGGGAAGTGCTTAACAATTCTACTTGTTCTGCCGCTCTCTGAACATTTATCTTGGAAATAAATGAAAGTGTTTGTGAGAGATAAGGAATCCAACAAACTTGTGTGTGCAGATGCATGGTTTTTTGTATAAATATATATACACACATAAATTGTGTGTATACGTGAGTTTGTGCATAGGTATATAAACAGACAAAGCAGAGATACAGCTATATCTGTATCACGGCAGAACACGTACAGGTATTCTCTGTGTTGCACAGTATATATGTTGTTTAGTTTGCAGGCTTCAGCTATGGCAAAAGCTACATTTGAGATGTTGACATAAAATCTCGTAATGTACTATGGTGCTTTTCTCACCTTCAGGAAAGGATTGAATCAATAGTGTAGGACTAGCACAATTTCTGACTGATGAGGAAGGTTAGGCCTTCAAGAACAGATTACTGCCCTTGGAGAGAGACCTGGATTGAATTTACTATATTCCAGATATATTTATTTACACTAGGTGCCAGGGTTTTATGGCAGAAGTGACAAAGTTTGTGAAACCCAGGAATGCATTATCATGTTATCTGGTATCTCAGATGGACAGTCAATATGAACAGACTGTAGACACACCTGTCCCAGTATCCAGTTCACCAAGTAATGAAATGAAAACAATAAAAGTCTTTGAACAAACAACAGACATTTGAGTCTTTGGGTTTAAACAAGAGGATTGTAGAATTCAAATGGGTTTCCTTTAGTGCTGCCAAGGCAGCCATATCTGTATTGGTGCCAACGCCAAGAATCACACAACAAAGCTCGACTTGTGTCTGCCCATGTGCTTTCATCCCACAGAGTATGGATATACGTACTTCTTCTTGGGGTGGGGGCAGGGGGTGAGGGAAAGAAGAGAGTTTGAAATGATACTTTCAATGAAACTTCCCGTTGAAAACCGAGGAGAAAGTGATGTGTGGGATTCTATGAATTTAAACCGCATTTTGTTTTTACCATTTAAAATTAACATTCTGAAGATTAGGGCAGTCTGTGTGAATTAACTGAATTAAGACACAATCACTTGTCACTGGAAAAACTTATTTCTCTTCTCATAGGGAAACAACTGCTTTGCTCCACCCCACACTCCATCTCCACACTCCCTGCCTGTGACTGCAGATTTACCAAAGCAGGACACGGCTGCATCTACAGAACCATAGCCCAAATTCACCTGAGAGAGATTTTCAGCAGGGGCACTTACCCGTCTTTCCAGTGGAACCTCCAAAAGCTTCCTTCTTGTGCTCCTCCAGCGGACAGTTTGCCAAGGGGGTCACACAAGAGGGTCTTCTGTCACCAGTGGTGTCCAGCCTGAGCACAGGGCTCCCAGACCCAGAAGAGATCCGCTACAAAGTCCCAAGACAAAAGAGATCCCACCAAAGGTGGGTACAAAACTCAAACCCTACTTAAAAATAAAGGCTTTCTAATTTTGTTTTTTGCACATCGTACAAAGGCTGCACCAACTCTCAATAAGAAGGGTGCAGAGTCAAAGTAGGAGCTAAGGTAAAGCTTTTTATTTGATAAAACATCTGGCTTTTTGCTTTAAGACACCTATGTGCAGCTCCTTTTGAAGTCCAGAAGAGCTATACAAGTCTACACTTGAGGGCAGAATTTGGCCCAATGTGATAACACAGGAGCTTGTAATCTGAAAAATGAGTGTATTTATTACATTTTAAAGAATTTGTGGGTTAACTCAAATTAGCCAGGAAGGACTAACGCCTCTGAATAATTCTCCCTCTCAACACACTTCAGAATTACAACTAAACCCCACCTTTCTGCTTTCTTTGAAGGCATTGGACAAAATTTGCATTTTGGAGTAAGCCACTAGCTGGAGCTACAGACCTGTAGAGCAAATTCAAAGGAAAAAAGAAAGAAAGGGGGGGAAGTCCACAAGCCTGAGGAGAAATCCAGACTTTTTAAGGCAGGTCTGGAACAGGTTTTTGATTGAGTTGTGGATACGGGCTGTCATCTGTTAGAAAAACAGAAAGACCAGCCTAAAAAATGAAATGTATGTTTGAGTTGATGGTTAGCTGAACTAAACTGCAGCAAAGTCTGATATTTAACAGCAGAATGAATCAAAACAAACATATTGAAAAGAGCTTTTTAAAAGCAGTGAAACAATGAAAGAAAGGAAAAGCTGAGATACTAACGAAGTAATTAAAGGCAGAAATTAATTGTTAGGTAGTGTTTGGAATTGAAAAGGAATTACCTAGAAATACAGAAAGCACCTAACAAACCCTCTGGTTGATATTGCAAAGGTTCTTCAATATACAGCTATTTAAACATCATTTAGGAAGATGCTTTCATGCGAGCAGAAGAAAAGATGTCTTTTTGTAGATAAAGATCAATTCATCTGTGGCAATCAGATACAATATATCAGGTGGGAACTCAGCACTCCCTGGTTTTGAAGGGTCAAAGTAAAACAGGGAAACACAAATATTCTGCAGGTTCTCCTAGTTCAGTGGCACGTACACAGGATTTGATTTTCCCATGTAATGTGGGGCACTGAGATGACTTCGGTGAAAATGACAATCCCTCTGAATCATACAGCTACAAGCAAAATGTATTGCAATCTTTCAAAACCTTTCAAACATCACCAAATAAATGCCTAATGTGCCAAATGGGATGAAAAGGGCCAGCTTTCCCTGTAGACTTCCACAGAGGAAAAACAGGAGTAAAATGCTACTAGGGAGTCAGTAAACATTTCTTAAGTTTGTGCCTTTTGTACACTCAGTTGCAGCAGATACTGCAGCTGGCAGGCAGGGCATTACATCTGGGGTAAGCATGTATATGCATAAGTTGAATGTTTCCACGAGGGTTACACACGTCACGCTAATAACATGCTGCCCTTGCCATGATTCAACAAAACACTAAAATATGAATGCAGATTTAAACACTTGCTTCAAAGCTTTCCTGGAGCTGGCTGATAACTGCTTGTTAGTCTCAAGCCAGTTATTGAATGTATGGCTTAGTTAGTATGTGGAGGCATATTTTTCCACAGTAAATTTAGCTTCCAGAGGGTCACATATGTGTCACAGGAATGGCTGTGTTAATTTCCCTATCGTGATGATTTTCCTAATTGAAATAAATCCTGTTCTTTGACCAACTGGTATTTACTGGATTCCTAGACCCAGTTTGCATAGGCAGCATCCACATCAGCAGCAAATGCAGCTCCCAGCTTTCAGCAGTTGCTAGTAAGACATTCTGCTCTCTGAGCAGTGGCGGCACGTTGTTTTGAACCAGCCATGTATGACTAGCTATTGTCATCCATCTGCTTTAAGGGATCAGTTTTGTTGCTGTCCCACCATAGAACTGACCTCAATAGCTTTTCTGTGTGTGTGATCCAGCCAGAGACAACTCTCAGCTTTCCTGGGGATATATTTTATATGACATTCTCCTAAGGTTATGCTGTTCTGAAATTCTTAGAAGTAGATTTCTTTTCCTTTACTCCAAGGATAACAAAAAAAAATCCCCAAAGCTGCAAAAGTACACCTTGAAATTAATGGTCTTGGTGGGTTTTACATACATAAGTATACCATATCTATTTATTTCAGACACTGCATTCATAATACCTAATTATATTGAATGTGACATATTCTTTTAATAATTTTAATATGCAATTTAATAATTTTTTAATATATACTCTTTCTTCATTCATAGCACTAACTCCATTAGGCACATATAGCTACTATACCTTGAATTGGACCTTTCGTTTCACTCTTTAAATTTAAACACAGCTGCTTTCACATGCGAACATGAGACTTTCTTTCCTAACTCAGGATAGGATTTTTTTTTAAAAGCAATTTCCACTCAACTACCTTCCCAAACCAATAGCCTGCAGACATTGTAAACAACTACATTTTCTCAACAATACCACAATTCTGACCATTTATCCTTTTCTTTGAATTGTACAGAAAAACTTTGAGTCAACACCACCTTCAGAACTGTTTTACAGCACTATGCCAAGTGTATTTACATGCTGCTCCATAGGATCCAGAGAGAAATTGTATTGTTTCACTGCTCTAGGCAGCACTGCAAATGAAGCTTTTATACTGATATACTTAATGATTCAGAAAAGTTTCCTTCTGAGTCACTTTGGGGTGTCCGTCATTAAGTTCTGAAAATCAACATAAAGGAAGACATAAGAAACAAAGAACTCTCGTGTGTACTTATGTATGTTCTACTTGGATGAGGGTTTGAAAAATTCAGTCAGGAAAAAGTACAATATTCCTGAAATAGTGACTGCCTTTATTCTATTGCACACACACTTCAAAAAGTCCTGTATCAGCCTGAATTTAGAATGGAACAGGGCAGACTCAGGCTTATTTGAGGCCAAAACCTTGTCTAGTAATGAGATTTAAAGAGCTGAGCTGCAAGCTGAGAAATTTATAGAGCAGGCAAGCTGAGAGGAAGGAGCCTTGCCTGCAAGACCAAGGAAAACATACAGTGACTCCATTTCCATATGCCACCCTATGCACCCTTGTGTGAATTCAGAGTCCACGGGCAGTTGTGGTATACCTGATCCTGACTATTTTGTATATTACCCTATGTAATTTCCTAGAAAGGAGAGGCACAATTATTTTGAGCTCTCCCCTTGTGAATCTTGTCACACCGATACCACGGCCTCAGGACTCTGGAGTACAGATGGGAGATGACACAAGAGAAGAGAGTTGTGCTGCACAGAAAAGCAGCGTATCATGCAAGAAAAGCAGGTGAGGAGCAAACCCGTAAGCATGATGTTTGGTTTTGAGTGGAGAAGCAGCAGAGGATTCAAAGGCACTAGGCACAGCATGTAAACGAACACTGAAGCCTGGCTAGCCAGGGAGTGCCTCTCGGTAGTATGGTATCGCGTGTATCGTAAGAAATCGCACCTATCATACAAAGACATTTGAGTCATTTACATAGTCTCATCAGCAGTGTGAAATGGCTCCTTGTGGAGTCAGACATTTGGAAACAGATAAAGCCCGTAAAGAATGCTTCTTTTCTCCCTAAGAGATTAATGTAGATGCGAACACATTAGCGCTGTTTAAGGGAGAGTATTCTCTTTGACAGATAACTGGGATTGGGAATATTAGATTACCAAATAATGGACCTTTTAAATTCTGTCATCATTACTTATCAGGTACATTAGTTTAAAACCTGCAATTTTGAACTTAGCATTATTGAGCTTTTGAAAGATTAAATTACTAAGCTTTTGTTTGTGAATGGCTCTGTGAAATTTCCTGAAAAGGATAGTCCTCGTCCTTCATTGTGTAAATGTGAATGTCAAATAACATACTTTATTGATATTTACAGACATACAAATGATAGGACTAATGTATCTTAATGTCTGTCTCCCTGAGTGAAAAGGCAGGGCGTTGTTAGATAATATGGTGCACTGTATCTCTTTTGTAAACCCGTTTGGAAGAGTTAGTCTTTATCCTCCCCCTTCCCTTCCTGAAAACCTTATTCTCACAAGTAGCTTCTCATAAGTAGCCTTGCAGTACGGGCTTCCTTCTAAGGGTTGCTTTCTTTTATTCATTCAGTAGATCAAAAAATACATAACTTAAGTTACAGAGATAGCTTGCATGTATAGGTTGGCAAGAGAGCCATCCATGTCCAATACATTAAAAAATTAGCTACTTATAAGCACATCCACAATTGCATTAGATAGGGAGGATAAAGCCCCACATTCATTAGGTGATCAGTCTCAGTCAAGGGTTTAGGAACAAAATACCCTGCTGTGCTGTAATGTCTCCCAGCTGCCTGCTAAGCATTTTTCTCAGTGGCTTCAGGAACAGGGCAATTCTGCGAGATCTGTTCTAACAGCCATCGCAGGGTACTTGACCACTCTGATGATATAGGTACCATCCATATCCTGGACATGGCAACCTGTGACCTTCTTCCTCTTCCTCATACTGAACTGTGAGATTGAGTCTTCAAGGCAGGATTTTCAAAGCTGAGTAAGGAAGTTAATCTCACAAATCCCTTAGACATATAATGCAAATTGGGCATTTTCCTTATACCAACACCTTTGAAAACCCCCACTGAGTTTCTCAAAGTTGTGTGGTGAGAGCAAGATTTTTTATATTTTCAAACGTTTCCAACTTTTTAAGAAGTCAATAGAGTAGTGAGCCAACAAATTTGAAGAATGACAAGTTACAGCCATGAAATGCAAAAGGAACATGTTTGTGAGAATATATGTTTGTTTAATGAGGTAGGTACAAATTATGCTCATAAAACAAAATCAGAGAAAAAGAAAAGATATACTGTAAATAGCCCTGACTCTCCATTAGACCCCAAATGTAGGTACCGCCTATGCCCAAACAACTGAAAACACTTGGAAACAGTTTAAAATATATTCTGTTTTGGTTGTTCAGTTTTTATGTTTTGGTTTGTTTGTTTTTTTTTTTAAATTACCATGTTTTTTCTTGCCTCTGAGATAAAACCTGTTATATTTGGGAGCCAGACTTCAAATAGATGAATGTTCTATATATGTTAAAAGAAAGAAAATTATTTCAAAAACAAAGTCTCTTCTTCTGAATGATGCTTTCTTCCCTCTTCCTCCACAAATGAAGTTTACTTTCAATTCAGATGCATAAAACTGGACATCTATTCAACATATCAATTCAGCTAACAGTGAAGAGCATACTGTAGCTACAATATTCATGAATTGCTTATCAGGCCAAGCTTAAAAGCCTTCCAAACTCTTGCATGTTCTTAGGTGTCTTTGACACAGAGAGAAGCTTCATTGTTACACTTGGATACTTGTAAGACTTGCAAAGTGTCACACAATCATCAAAAAAAGCAATCGGGTTACTCATAAAAAATGAGTTTCATTCTCTCCTTAAAATGGTATTACTCTCGTTAGCACTCATTGAGAGAGGGAAAGATCAAAATAATATACTTGCACTTATTTTTAATTTAGAGAAATTATGTTGAATTTCACCTAAATTGCCCCAAGTATAATTTAAGGCACATTAAAAAGACATTCTTTTCTACAGTTTTAAACTGCATTGGCTATCTATTGGGCTCCTAAATCATTGCCTGTACATCATTCTGTACTGGTACATTTTAAAAGATATTAAGCACCTGCAAACAAAGGAAAAAATAATCAAGCCAAAATTAGTATACCCATTTATTGGTCCCAAATTAACAAAGCTATTGATAAGAAGAATACTAGATTATGAGGTTGGAGACATGAGTGCATCATCTTTCTGTATGACATAAGGGTTATGGGTGCTTTAACAGATTTGTGTAAAATGAAATGAGTCAATATGGCTCATTCCAGCCAAGGCTAACATCTACTTTTCCATTTTGGGGAGCAATGTGACTCAGAGACCCACAGACGCTTTTTCTTGCTTTTACAAGCTCTTTTCATTATGCTAAAAGCTCATTACCATTTTAATTTCTACATCATAATTCTCATTAATTGCTACTGAAAAAAAAGGCTTAAGGTTTGAGCTGTGTATAGTGCTAGAGAGCTTGCATGAGCATCAAGATGGGTTCTTTCTACAGTGTATGGGAAAGTACTCAATGGCTCAGCTGATTAGTATACTGGACTCTACAGAACCCCAAGATAAGGGTGATACAACTACTTCCTCTCTGAGCAATTGTTCATGAGGATTTTTGCACCTTCCTCTAAAGACATAGTTAGAAATGGATCCTAAGATCCATCACAAGATCGTAAGATCAGTTAGCTGAAACCAGTTTTCTCTGGTATCCCCCTTAGAGGGATAAGGTCTCAGTCCCACTGGTGGTGAATGTCTTCAATGTACAAGCAAACAGAACTGTTTCAAATGAAACCTTTTCTGTTCAAGATGAATGGGAAAATATGCAAACTCCTCAATATGATCTTATTCAAATTTACAGAAACCTGTTTAAAGAGCACATGCTAGTAAGCATCCTACTTCTACCATCCCAGAAGTTTTTTAAGCATTTCAAGCAATATTCTGTTGACATGTAAAGTGCCACAAATATCCAGAACCATTTACACAGGCTAAAAGACATGATCATCTCCTACCCAATGGAATTTCACAATACTCCAGTGAAAACAATGTGAAAGTAAGGAAAGCCGGCTTTTCATTGTCCCTCCTTCTACCTCCTCCTCTTCCACTCCTACAAATCTTTACATACAGAACTGATCAAATGAAGTCTTTAACCCGAGGTCAGCTGCACACTGGCCTTGCAATGCCCAGCAGTAAAAGCTTTTGGCTCCAGACAGAATGTGTTTTGTTGCATGGTGGGCACCTCATATGAACAATACTGATACTATACTTATGTGTAAGGCACTAGCAATGTTATTTATGTCTATTAATAGAGTCCTTCAGATAACGAACGACAAATGTTTAGGTCACAGAATAGAAAGATTACATACTAACAGCAACAGCTAGGAAAGAAAGATGATAGGCAGGGACAAAGAAGAGTAAACAAGAGAGACAGAGTTTGAAAATGGCAAAGATGCAAGCAAATATCTGTGCAGGCTAGCTAATGTCAACCTACCTCTGCAGTGCCTGGGGCGTGTGGCCCCTTAACAAGGACTCTAAGCCCCATCCTGTCTGTCGCTCAAGGGGAACAGGCTTAGCTGACTAGAAAATGGCCTAGCACTTTGGAGAAGAGGAGGTATTTCTCAGAAACGTGGGTTAGAGTGGAGTCCTCAAAGAGGCAATGAGGCACTTGAGACTGTTAAATACAAAAACTTAAAAGCATAGCTGCTAGGGTGCTGCACCGGACAGAAACCTCTGCGGTGAATTTTGAGGGAGCAGAAATGTTGACACACTTTCCCTGAAGTGTTTGTATTTTGTTAGATGTAGAACTAAAATCCAGCTAAACAGAAATATTCCACTTGAAAAAATAAAGTTCATGTAAGTTCAGGCCTCAAATGCCTGTGTTTAAAGCTCAGGTAAATGTGAAGGCAAAAATGGAGCAAATGTTATTGGAAGACAAGATGCAAATTACAGAGTCTAATCTCTCTGCAGTGATCGGCACACTCACTTTATCTGGTTCCCATCTGTCATCTGAGCTTCAAGTTTACAGGCAATGTACTGTCTGTCCTGAAATCTACATCGCCGGTGAGGCATTCAGTTTTCTGTAGTGGAGAGTCCCCTCCACGGAGATAACTGGTCTTTTTATTTGGGGTAAAAAGGTAAGGGAATTTATTCACAAACATGCTGCAAAACTGAAAGCTTTTCTGTCTGTCTTCGCTTTGCAAAAAATATCACATTTGCAAAGTTTTCTCCTAGAATGGTCTGGAAATACAATTTCCAAGTTCAGAAAAAATGTTTTCAACTAAACTGAGTTTGTTTCAGATGATGGTGAAAAGAGTGCTGTGAATGCAGCTAAATGGAATTTAAAAGACCATTAGATTGACAGTCTTTTCCAACTAGTTTTCCTGTAAGTTTTTCTCCTGGTAGCTCATAAAACTCACTTTTAAAGATTCTATTGTATTGTTAAATAAAAAAATTAAAAGCATAGCTGCTAGGGTGCTGTTC
Source organism: Pelecanoides urinatrix (assembly GCA_013400755.1). Classification (NCBI taxonomy): domain Eukaryota; kingdom Metazoa; phylum Chordata; class Aves; order Procellariiformes; family Procellariidae; genus Pelecanoides; species Pelecanoides urinatrix. Next base: position 17,795 of record VZTQ01008162.1, on the reverse strand, counting down.
TGGACAGAAGTCTCCGTGGTGAATTTTGAGGGAGCAGAAATGTTGACATTTCTGAGTACTGAGCACTGTTCATATAGTGAATTTCAAAGGCTTTTCCTCATTTTACATGGGATTTAGTTTCAATACGAAAATTGTTCTATGCTTGCAAAAAGCACAAAGAGTAGCAAATCTGCAACCAGTCAGTACATGACTTGAGACACAAAGACATAAACCCGTGCTTTTTACACTGTGGATATCAGGCATTTCTACCTACTTCACCTACTGGGTCATCCCCTAGACAGGGGAAAGGCAGAGGTGTTTAAAATCAAACCTATCTAACCCCTAAAATCAACTCTGCGTGGAATCCATGTTGGCTTTGTGATTGTCAGGTAAGAATGGCCATAGCCGACTCGGGTATTAGCTCTAACATAAAAAAGCTGAATTTATACAACTGTAAAATGTGCGAACCTTTTTATTTATGCATATATACTTTTGCAAAAAGAAAAAATCACTTCTGAAACACAGTCCCTCTGTGAGCAGGGCCCTGATGACAAATCTGGACTACCTCTAAATAAATCTGCTGCTGCTCTTTGACCACTTATTAAACTGCTTTAAAAGAAAAAAAAAAAAAAACAAACAGTAAAAAACCAAAGTGCCAAAATCTTGAATAAAACAGATTAAAACTCCTAAGCCCTATGTACAACAGGTGTTAAATCTAGATGCAATGTGCATTACGTTACCTCCTGTACTCATCTTATTCTGGCCAAAACAATATCCTGCAGGTGTGCAGGAGAAGTAGGAATGTAACAGTGCTTTAGAGTAAGGGGAGAAAGTGGCAGCTTTGGCTGAGGCTTTCACATCAAGTCTGCATTCAAAGAACACTTAGATACATGCCAGAGGACGACCAGGTCTGTATGAAGGAATATCTGGGCACCACATGCAGGCATGAACACTGAGAAATACCTTTTGCTAGCTAGATTTCTCTGCATACTGCTGCTGATCCATCTGGAAATGATGGCACATGCCAGTTGCAGTATTTCCTGTGATTAATAAAAGGAACAATTAGACAAACAGAGTCTTTCATATTTATCATATTTATGAGCTGATTCTGCCATTTTTCTTTTCACTTTTTTCCTTTCTGCTTCAGCAGTAGCTGAAGAATGCTGATGAGATACTAATTACAGTAATTCAACCCTTAGCTGCTCCCAGTGGGTAACGTTCAAACCCAAATGAGAGGGTTTTGGATAGAGAAGTAATAAATTTCACTGGTGATCCTGGTTTCTCAGCTTCTGTGGAGCACCAGGACTATCAGGAAAGTGCTCCTTGCTCCATGAATACATGGTATTCCTTCTTCATCAGTCCAATGTTCATTAAAACTATGAGTGAGACCCTGGAAGACTTTGCTTAAACCTGCTGCATTATTCCCTGTATAGGGAACGTGCCATTTATATGCCTCTCATTCAGCTGAGATAGGTTCTCAGCAGTGACCTGCATCACTTCTCCACAGCTATTTGGAAGGTAGGGCATCCAAATCAGGGGGAGAGATATACTTCGAGCATTTGCAAGGCTTTGTTATTCAAAACACAGTTTGAAAATGGCTGTAGGAATTTAATTAGAAACTTCCATTAGGAGATTAGATGACTAGAACAAAGAAAACCAGTGAAAAGGCTTCTTATTAAAACCAGTAGCACTGCAGAATATTGATAATATAACAAAGGAATGAGTGGATATGCATAGCAAATTATTAAAGGTTACAGATAAATGTCCAAAAGTTGCTTAGTTTCTGGTTATCCCAGTATATACAGAAGCCACTGAGACAAGATGACACACAGTCCTTGCCCCTGCAGAATACAGTGGCTGAGGACTGCCAGAGGTATTAGAGTGCAAAGCTGAGCAGCGCTGTGCATTAGTTGTTTGCATCTTTTCAGCCCTAGTGCATAAATGAAGCATGAACAAAACCATACAAGTCCACAGGTTGCAGCACAGATTCTAGCCACAAAGATTAGTAAATGCAAACTCCTCTGATAAATAATCATGCCTGGCAAAAGGGGAGCTTATGGCTGGAAAAAGGCTGGAGCAAGAAGAGTCTCAGGGCTCTGTGACACTGCAGAATCCCTAAGTACCCTCACTGGGCAATGTCAGCTCAGGTGAGCCTAAGTCCTAGGAAATTCTGCCCGGAAAACTGTCTTGATGGAGCAGCAACTTTCACAGGGCATTGAAAAATCAATAAATGATTTAAGCTCAAACTTGGACACCATTTGAATAAGTTCACCTTCCTGGAACTCACCTGAGTTGTTGCCACTCGTGGTCAGATCTTAGCATCTACTCACTCAAAACAGTCCTACTGTTTCCATCCAAGACAGGTCTATATTCACAGCAGCCATCAAACCCCAACTTCTTGTGGTTCTCCCCTCTACAAAAATCTGAGCAGTGCCTAGTTTTATAGTTTATAAAACTAGGAGTCCAGTCTTATTCAAATTGTTCTTTCTGATACAGTCTCGCCCACTTTTGAATCTACATTTCAATTCTTCAAGACTCAGCCAAGAGCAGTCAATGAGTTTGTAGTATGTATGGGACAAATCACTGAGGCACAAAGCATTTTTCTTTTCAAAACAAAAGTGCTAGATTTTCCCAACCACCAAGCATAAGAGTGTCGGTTATGTCTACACAACATTGTAATATTGAGCTAGCCCAGGGCTAAATAGCCAGCAAAGCACTGTTGTGCTGGTGCATTCCCCCCCTCTTCTCCTGGGCCGCTTGTTGATCTGAGCCACTTGTTGATCTCGGAAATTCCTGTGAAACCTTGGCCTTGGTGTACTGAGTCTGGTGGTTAAGCGCTCCTTGACCATATCAGAAACTCTGCATAGCTGAGGCTGGGAACGTACTCCTACTGCCTGGCCCAGGTGTCATCCCCTGATACCTTTATCTGAGTCGTAGCTCAAGTGCAATGACACAGAAACCTTGACAACTTTTTAGTAACTACCACTGTGGCCAGGATGGAAATTTACGCATGACTAAAGCCAACCATCTTGCGAACCTGTAAACGGTGGTCCTAAGTGAGACTCTTTGAGCTCTCCTGGACCGCAGCGGGCTGCACCCAGCATCTCCCTCTGAGTGGGATGCCTCTCAGAGCTCACGACCTCTCAAGTCTGCGATATTCAGAGGACTGTCGCCAAAATTGGCGACGGGACCTGGGCTGAAACCCTTCACTCCTCGAGGCTCAACCCTCACCCGTTGAGAAATGCTGAGATATTTGACATCAATATTTCTTCACTGAACTCAAGGGGAATTTTTAACAGGTACCTTTTGTACATTTATACATATTTGTGTGTGTGCGTGTGTGTGTGAACTAATAGTAAGCATAATCTGTAATTAAGTCACTGTCATAATTGTAGTAGACTCTACTAACTTACTTTGTAAATGTTAAATTAGTTAATGCTTAAGTGCTGCTAAAATCTTGTGATCCACCTTAAAACTGTGAATGAACCTTAGACTGCTGCTAAACACATGTAATCCCTTAGACATAAACCGTTGACAAAGTCTGGGACTAAGGATAGATCCAGACGCGTCTACTCTGAACCTCGTTACTCAATGGGAGGGTCTTCCTACCCTTTTCATATTAGACATAAAGCATTGTCCAAGTCTGAGACTAGATTGGATCCAGTTGAGTCTTCTCTGAAACTCATGACTCAATGGGAGGGTCTTCCTTACCCTTTTTGTCCTAGGTCTCTGTACAAATCATTCTAGCTCAATTATAATACAATTTTACTTTGTATACTTTATCCCTGTAGTAAGTAATAGAGTGAAGCTTGCCATTGAACTCTGTTAAGTTGCGCTTTTATAAGTTACTGTTAAAATCACTTTCTGTTAATACCTTTGATGGTGATTCTTTAAACTGCCACTAAACCACTCATTCATGACAACTATGTTGATGTAGGTATGTTGTTGTTAGTATCCGAGTTAGGTCATGCAGAGCTTGATCAGGTATCTTTGCATGATACTTCAGAAAATATAGAATTATGAATTGTAATTTTTAAAAATGCCTTGCTTAGCAGGGATATACAGAGTCCATTTCTATGAATACAGATGCACTCTATTATTGCTTGAGAAAGACCTCTTATGTAACCAAGATAAAACCAGTACATAAGTAAGCATGCATTGCCTACCTCTGCCCTCAGCCTTCTCACAACCAAAGATCCTCCCACCTTTTTCACATTCCAGTTGAGTCCAGTGAGGCAGCACAAACTGCCTTGTGTCTCCTTGCACTGCTATAACAGGCTGGGGCAGCTGAATAGTCTCACTTTTCAATTCCAGACCCTTCTTAATGAGACTAATGTGACTTCAAACAAAGAGCCAGCTTTGCTGGAGATTAATAGATCTACAGTTACCTCGGTATTAGCTATACTGTAAAACAGGTAATACCTACCATCCTGCCAATGTGGAAGCCAAAGTAGTATAGCTGGAAATTGGCAATGGCAACCATTTGACAACTTTTGTCTACAGAAAAGGAAGTAAACCAAAAAATTAGCACACAAAGATTTACAGAGACAAGTTTCCTCTTTGTTAACACAAGACAGCATTCTACCAGTTACTAAAAGGTTAATAAATTTGAATATTTCCAAGAAAAAGTAAGGGTATTACAAGATGAACAGATAGCTAGATGGATGACTGTAAAATACTAGAAAATTGCTGATTGCTTTGCTACAGGGCAGAGGCAAATTATAATCATTGTCTTTTGTTCTTGTGAACCCAAGGCATTTTTTTTTTGTAGTCAAGTTATTTTAAAATGAACCATACAAGAAACTATGATGTCCCAGGAAAAAGTGAATATAACCCAGGACATTTAAATGGGTCATGAAGCCATCCTGAAACAATACCGAAACACCCCAATATATTTGCCCATTTCACAGGCTTCACACAGTCTGAAAAAGGCTAGAAACCCTGTGTCTTTTTAACAGCACTAGAGTATCTTAAGGTCAATGTTATGGTAAAACAAGCTTCCTCCCTTTCATCACAGGAAGAAAATTGTATGGCTACTGCAAGATAAAATCCATCCAGTTTAGTAGTACAAAAATTAAAAAATCTGTTCTTCTACACTCCTTGCTGATGAAACTAGATGGGGTTACCTGCTTGGAAAAGCAAGGAATAAGGAGGAGAAGCATGTAATGGTGGCAGAACAGCTCCAAAACAGTCCTTGCTTAGTACTTACAAGTTTCCATAATAATTTTTACTATCCTGCTAAAAGAAACCAACCCCCTCAAATCCAAACATTACAACTCCTTCACCTTTTCAAAAGCCTGTGACGGTTCCTGAAAAACTCTTTTGATAATACTGTGACCATTCCTTTCAGAAACTTGGCAGAAGAAACAAACTTTCCCTCTGAAGAAAATTTAAACCATCTCCAGTCTGTCAGGCTGTTACACAGAAAGAGTACAGTTGCCTTAGCTGGATTCCCATAGTAGCTATAAGCTTCTCATCCTAGCAGCAATCGGACTAGTATGCCTTTTTATTTTATTACAACCTTGTTTTGTCATGAAGAAGTACAATGATTTCATGCAAGAGTATAATAATTCCTGGGACCACCACCCTATTCTGGTCATGGTTGAGAGCTCTCTTGATTTGAAGCTCAGCAAAGGAAGGCTTGCTTTATCCTGTGGTCTCCTTAAATCCCTGCTCCAGCAGGAGCCTGGCGACACTGGGGAGAGCCGGGATGGCAGCCCAGGAGGGTTCTCCTGGCACCATTCCCAAAGATGACAATCAGGCTGAGAAGGAGCCTGGCAGCCTGGTCCAGAAGCAAGGGGTCACCCTGGGGGCGACTGGGATCTTTGGAAGTCAGCAGCTTTGGGGGCCTCTTGGGCCCCTTTCTTCTTTAGGGAAGAGCTCCTTGAAATTCCACTCAAAATATAGTATTCCCCCAACCACACAATATCTGCTTTAAACTTATGTTTATATGGTAATATTTAAATTATAAAGCACTAGCCTTTCACCTTTAGGTTCCTGACTGGATTCAAACCCTCCTCCTATGGGAAATGAGTTTGGTGGCCTAAGCTGAGTGTCGAATAGACAAAAGTCCTTATCTCCAAACTCCAAATATAATTCAGCACAACATGGCATGATTGGAAGTCCCTGCTCAGTAAAAGACAAGGAATGAGCTTGTGTTAACAGTAAATTACCTAAATAATCAAATCAATACTGAATTCAAAGTGGAAATATCAAAATTATCAGGTTGTGCTGTGGAGGCTACAAAATTGCTGTTTAGCACAATGTTTTCCAGCTATATTCAAAATGAGAAATGTCATTTAGAGCAGATAAACTACAAAAAATGAGGTCAAAGCTGCAAAGAAGCATAAGCTGAGAACATTAATAAATTTAAAAATTTCCTTGAATAACACCTTATCTCTCTTGGAAGAATGCATACAGTCTGGAACTGTGTATCTTTCCTCCTCCCAAGTACGAGGCAAAGAACGACCATGATCTGCATCTCAGATACATTTGAAGATGGCTGAGCATGTGGTAGAAATATCATTTAGAGGTGAGTCCTTACGCAAATTTGACGAGTTTAAAATTGGACATTGTACGTTGTGGCAAAATACCTACAGATGAACATCTCTTTAAGTTAAAGGAGACTGAAGAAAATACAGAAAAGTACAGTTCTCCTCTCAGGTTGGAGGGGATAAAAAGATGTAACAGGCTGTGAATCTCTTCACCTGATGATGAAAAAAGCAAAAAAAAAGTGGCTCTTACTGAAAAAAAATTGTTATGTTTTGATCCTTAAACCATCCTCTGGTCAACTTAATGTGACATTAGATACACACTTCTTCCCTGCCTGCTTGCTTTATAGTCTCTACCCTTTACTCACAACAAAATGGATGACAGTTTCATTACAGAATGGCATCACCTGTCAAACTTTGAATTACTGATCATAAAAATATCAGTTATTCTTTGAAGGATTGTTTGAGCACTCTTTTTTTTTTATCAGCATTACTGTTTAGTGCAACGTACACAAGGGGTTGAGGGGGGAAGTGATGGTGGAAAGAAATCAAACCTGGCTGAAGAGCTATGAGTTTGCAATACCCTACCCATACAAACAAGCTTCTATCGCAGTTATAGACAGCAGAAATAAAAGGGAGCTTTTTGGCTCACAGCTATAAAAAAAAAATTATCATAGTGATGAAGTTCCTCAGCCATCAACAGAGCTGTGATAACGCTGTTTGATGATGATTTTCCCATGAATGTTAAACAGCCGCCACTGCAGAGGAAAAGGAGCTTATCTGCACCTAATACTGATCTCTAATTCCTGCCCTTCTTGAACCATCCATTTTCTAACAGCATTAACTGGCAAATTTACATCCCATCTTAATGCTGCTAAAGAGGACAGGAGATGAAGAGTAAATGACAGCAGTGTAATGAGGATGGCTTTTTTCTCCTTTCTCTTTAATGGCTGAAGATTTACACAATTGTCTGTAAGCTTATATAGAGAGCTTACCTGAACCTTTTGCCAGCATGGATTCAACTTACAGGAGCTTTTGTTAACTAAATACACATAAATATTTTTAAGGAGGTTTAATATTGTGACTTCAAAGAAAGCTAAAAGACAGGATGAGAAAAAATATTTTTTAGCATTTTGATTGTGGATAAAAATTGCTAATAGTTCTTTCTTAAGCAGATGCAGTTGTATTTCCAAAATACAAAAATCAGATTTTAATAAAAATTCTTTTTCTGCTAAAAAATACTTTTTTTTATCATGTAGAAGAAGAATCTTTTTTCAGGATACAGAATTTTAGTGAAGAATTATCTCCAAAACTCAGAAATCAATGGTTATCCAAATACATTATGTAGAGCTGTGTCTCACATGTCACTCACAATATGGATTGCTTTCTGATCATGTAGCTTCCATCAGAATAGAAGGCGCTACACTGCATGGCAGAAAGGGGAGTAAGAATGGAATGTTCTAATATAGGAAACCACAGCAACAATACTTGGCCAGATTCAGTCAAAGTATTTCTATACATCCAGATGATAATTTCAATGGAAATTAGAACCAGTTCAAGATGTGATGTTGATATTCAAAATGCTCTTGGTCTGGCTCAGGCTTTTGCTCAGATACAAAAGACTAAATTTAATTAGCAAGAATTTTTTTTAAGATAGCTTTTTTCCCCCAATTCTTAATTTACTTCATATATACTATTTCTCCAGGGTATGTAAGAAAGGCTGTAGTTGAAAGGGAAAACACAAAATATTGTTTAGAAATGTAAGGGTAGAGGCTTCAACTCCCACTCCATGAGTCTGAAGGAAATGCAAGACAGGGGACTTGCTGTTTTTCAAAGACTTTTGTTATACTCTATTAAGTTTACTCTTCAGAAATTTCAATGTTTGTTTAATACACATTGCCACTATTTCCATATCAAGCATGTCACAAGTATTTAATACATACAAGATAAATATGTATCTATTAATGTATGCATATCTATACACACATACACATATGTAAGTAGAATATTGTATTAAATGTACATAACAAACATAAACATCTAGTGTAATAAAAAATTCAAAATTCATTTTTATTCTTCTTTCAACGACATTGGTACACTTCCCCTCCCTTTCTCAATGGGAAAACTGTAAATGTACCTTGAGAAGAGCTTCTCAGCAGTGTACTGCACGTCTGCCCATACACCTATCATTGCTCATCTAACATAGGTTCGAGAGCCCTGAACCACTGTTGTTTTAGAAATGCAAAAAGACAGCAGTCCCAGGCCAATTACTATCACACACTGACAGTTCCTAGAAGCACATCTATGTCAGAATACAAACATTCTTTATGCTTAAGATAATATTTGGCATTTATATTTTGAGGACATTAGGACATGCTGTAGGTAGAACCCAAGACATCCAGCACACAATGTATAGGATGGATTACTGAATTATATACTTTGCCATTAGGTATAAAGGAAAATCTGGGTGGCTGTCTTCTGTTCCTCTACATTAATCTCTTGGTCCTAAGAGGCTGATAAAATAAAGCAAGCTAATTTGTAATCTGTCATTACTGTCCAAAACAATGTAAACAATTTGTGCTTCAATTTGATCTAGTCAGCCCTTAACCCCAGCGAATTGGCCATAACTTTCTTCTAACCTCTTAAAGACACTTTTATTACCTGCTCTAACTAGATCTTGGAGAGTGAAATAAAAGCAATACATGCCCAGAATAAGTAACAAGTTCATCTGAGTGCTTTTGAATTGATCAATTCTGACCACAAAACAGATTTTTTTGCAAATGATAACCAGTTTTAAGTAGCATGTTGCCATGACCCAACACTACTTAGATTCCAGAATCACTAATGAAGTTGTCACATAGAAGTCTCCACAGAAGAAACAGAGAAGCCTGCATTTGTGATGTATAGATCAAACCAATTTCAGAGTCTGGGAAGATCTTTATAATCCTGTTTTGGTTTTCATTTTCCTTTGAGCATCATCCAAGCCTTCACTACAGTTGGCTTTTTGGCAGACAAAGTGTCCTGTCACAGACTAGTTTGCCTCTTCCAAATAGGTCCCAAATTGAATCACTTTGCCCACCCTTCAGATCTGAAATAACCACATGCTTATTAATCCAGCTATCTGCATGGCATATTAGTACTCTCCAATCTAGTTTTCCTGGCAGCCCATCCTCCTACATTGCATGCAACTTCCTGAAAGAACAAGGACACAAAGGAAGAGGCCTGAGCTCAGAAGAAAATGAGAATCTTCATACACAGCAGGACATAGATGTAGAGGACACTGGAAAAGGATCTAGGAAAAACAACTGGCATTCATGTCTCACTCTCTCTCCAGGGCTGTAATCCTGAAAGTATCTCACTTTAGCTAGGTGAGAATTTTTTACAAAATGCTATTTCCAGGGAAAAAAGTGCTCTTTTCATGAGAATCAAACCATTATCATTTTCTTATAAAAATAGAATTAAATATATCCATCAGGTGGAAACTGCCCTTGAAATAATTGGAAGATGTTTGGGATTTGCTTTTTTTTTTAAGTGAAAATGAAATTGGTTCATTTAAAACATCTGAATCACACTTCCCATGAATCACTGCAGTATATTATGAAGGAAAACACAGTTCAGTGTTAAACTATGCCACAGAAAACATCTGTTTGGTCTAACAAACTAAAATGAAACATTTTAATAATTTTGAATTGTTTATACAACTACCCATCACACTGAAAAATCAGTCTGATATAATGAATCTAGAAACATTAAAACTTCAGCATAGTAGATATTTCTGTTTTCAGCCAATTCTTCCATACATGCACACAAACTTAGATCTACATTTAAAATTGATTTACAGTTGGCTGCATGGCAAGAAGGCAAAACCCGAGGTCAGCATGGCAGTGTTCCCAACATCCTTGCAACGAATACCCAATATTCATTTTGCTGCCTACCATAAATAAATATAACAGTATGAAAGAAAGGAAACTACTGAAGCAACAGTAGAGGTCCACCTGCATTGCACACTTGAAATGAAATTAAAAGATGAAATACAATTAAAATATCATCACAAAATTTCATCACGTCCTCATGTTGCAGCATGTACCGTAAGAATCACTGTTGGCAATGCAGCACGCCAAGTGTACCAAAACTGTATCTTACTATAAATTGCAGATTTTTTGTGTGCATATAACAAACATTTTAGCATAACAGGACATAGTAAAGATGCACCTTCAACCGTACTTCACAAAATATTTTCTTCTGGGCTGCATATTTGGGAAGAGAGGGGACAAGAAAATAATGGAGGAAAAAATACAGACAGAAATTAGGGGTTTATAAAGAAAGTGCAGATACACCCTTAAAACAAACAAACAAAAAAAGCCTTAAATGCCATCCAAATTTCTTGAATACATCATGATGCCCCAGATTCTGCTAACACTAAGCCTTACAAAGAAAGATGGGAAATATGATGTGGCATAACTCTGCATTTAATCAAGGTGAATCCCTCTTTGCTGATTATCAAGTGAGGATAGATTTCCTGCTCCACTCTCTATCCTTACACATGAAGAAAGATACTGTGACCGATAACATCTAAAAGCATAATAAGAAAAAAGAGATTATGTTAACTGTTGCTTAAGAAGTTTCTTTGTACCACAGAAACAAACAAAGTGAAGGCTTTAAAAATCAAAGGGCGATTTAATGTTGCAGTTCTACACAAACACGAAAGGACTAACAAAGAGCTGCCTCCTCCTGTTGCAGGTAGAACTCTCACTGTTTTGAGCATGTCAGCAGTGGCTTCCTACTACCACCACCTTATACCAGCCCTGGGAATACATGGCTGCCTAGCTTTATCTGCAAAACTGGATTATAGGCTGTCTATGCTGGCTTTATTATTGCACCTGAAAGAAGAAAAATGCAAGGCGGCTATGCTTCTGGGAAGAAAACATTCAACATACTTGAATATGTGAGGTCTGTTTTTCATACGTGATGTGGTCCCACCACCTATCTGGAATACCGAGCCAGAGTTCCCTCCCAGACAACAATGGTACTAGATTATATAATGGAAATGGATTTTATTTGGCAGAAAAAATAAGCTAAATACAGAAGAACAGGTTGCATCAGACACCCCTAAACCAGGACCCAGAACAATAAAAATCCCAATATGCTTGACTGAACTGAAAATCACTTCTCACATAGACGCTGTTCTGGGGAATGTCTAAGGCTATAATATTGCATGCTTGAGAAAGCCAATGAACAGCTGGATGCTGCTGTAGTAAGAAACGTTTCTGACTACAATGAAGCAAGGAAGTGATTTGCAGGTGAGAGATAACAGTGACTGTCCTGTAGTCCCACAAGACACTGCAAGGACATTGCAGGATTACCCTGAGCAAAGTGTGCAGTTCATCTCAGGTGATGTCTCTGATCCTTGTCTCTCTCTCCCTCCCACACACTGGCTCACAGACAAGGATGTGGATGTCCAGAAAGTTCAGTACCATCAGCTTTACTGTTTGTCATTTGATACAGCCCTAGCATGCCCTAGAACTCTTCATGATCCTGGTGTGGCCACCCTTACTTCTATAGTGTGTTAAGATATAAGCCTGGCCTTAATTTGCAAACCAATATATTCATTTCAGTCAATGTGACTAGGAAATAAAAGAAAAAAGAAGAGGGAGTCATGCTAAGGAGGGACTTTATATGTAACCACTCAATACTGGACATCCAGACTTGATCAAATAGATGGAAGCTGTAAGCAGTAAGCACAACAAAAGATAGGAGTAAATATTAACCAGTCTCAGTTAACTTCTTACACACAAAAAAACAGTGTTTTGCTTGTAGCTGAAGACTTACTTTCATTTTTGTGAATGTGTCAAATTATGATGCTTATAATGCAGTATTGTGATTTCAGCCTGTGTAAAACATACCAATGGCATTTTTAAGTGGTCCAGTTTGAAAATGTGACCCTTAGAGACTTGATGAATAAAATTAGTCAACTCTGTAACTTTAAAATAGCTCTTTTCTAATTAAAGTGTGATGAAGCTTTCAGCCTATCTAGCTTGGGATGCAGAGTGCACGAGCAAGCCAATTAGAGATAGTAGCAAAAACAAAATGGTGTCACAAAAAGATTTACCACATCAGTCCCTCCAGTAGCTGTACCATTTCTGCTGATAAAGGTGAAACAACAGCTACTGCTGCAGCTAAGGCTGAAGCTAATGTTAAGCTGACAAATCAACTTTCAGAGTCTTGGGAGATTCAGCAGAGCTATCAAGAGGCACAAAGGCTACTAATGCTTATGTCATACTTCTCAACTCTCACATTTTACCCAGGAGACGCCAGATTTTTTTGGCTTAAGAGTTTTTTGATTTTTATATTCTCCTGGGAAAAAAATCAAAGAGGCCCATTAATTCAATGAGAATTTCACATATCTTGCTGTTTGATTTTTTTTTTCCACAAGACTCACACTGTTTGAGGTTGAGAAGTATGCTCTACTTTGATAATGACACCCTGAAGGATAGCACTGGTAGAAAGATGAACATACAACAAAATCCCAGCTGCTGCTATTCAATGCAAACGTTCAGTGCATGTCAGTGCTTGAATTCAGGTGGAGAGACCACCATATATCATTACATTGCCATTCAGGGAAGCCTACATAATAAGACACAAAGAACAATTCAGTTAGTATTTGAACCTACATAGCACAGAAAAGAGAACAGATCGGTCTGACTCTTGTAAGCAAGCATACAACTAGTAATAATCTGTCAAACATTTGCACGCCTTGTGGTAATCTGGTTCACCACTTCTTAGAGGATGTGATTACATGCTTACTTGAACAAATCTCCCTGGCTGTCTAGTGGTGAGCATTAGTAGAAATGGGAAGAGACAAACAGATATTATGCTACAAAACCAAAAAGCAATGATTTTTATGACATGTTGTTCCAATCTTTCATATCTCAAAATGCTGTGGGAAAAAATTCAGATTTTTGCAAAACTTAAAGTTCTAGACAAAAGCTAAAAGCAAAGCAAAAGTTAGAGGACAGACCAAGGTCTTGCAAGTAAACTACTTCTCATGTTAGGTTCAAATTTTGTTCCAAAAAAACAAGAATACAGCTCCTTTGAGGTCAAAAGCACATGTGTTTGGGGACCTGAGGGCAGAATTACTAGTTCTTCTGCATACTATGTGTTACCAAAACAAGCCAGTGTACTTTGCATTTACATTCAATCATATTCCACTTGGCAGAATCTTAGTAGCATAAGACCAGTCGTAAAGATCTAGGAAAAGTATGTAGCTCAGATTTTAAAAATCTATATCCAGCTTCAAATAAATCTATTCTTCTTTGCTGCTGTTGCAGCATTGTTACATTGTTTTGTAAAAAAACAATATGTGCCTAATACATACATTATTCAGAAATTAAGGTGAGCTATAAAATAGAAATACAGCTTCAAAGTTTCAGGACTCAGTATGCCGGTGTAGTTCACCTGTAAAATTCAGATCTGAAACTGATCTCAAATTGTACATGTGTGGCATAGATTTAATTCAAGCTTAACTGCAACACTATTATTATGAAGAAATAGTAATTAAAAGACTAAGTTAGCCAGAGGAATTGGGAAAAAATGTAAGGGAAAGCATAATTTTAAGATGTAGGTAAACACAGAAGAATGATGTCTAGTTAATTACACGCAGGAGAATGGAAATAATATGAGTTAGGAACATGACATTATTGAAGGTAATAACATCCAGTAATATATCATAGATTATATGAGATAAGTTGAAGAGTAGACTTTTTACAGATGCAATCAGAAAAAGTTACAAATAAGTAACCACTGTATAGTCTACCATCTATGGATGTGTTATAAAACTGGCCTTACTTTAGGAAATAGTATAGGGATGGTGATTGAAATCCTGTATAATTACCACTCAATTTTTCAGAGGCGGCAGAACAAAAGCTGACAGAAGATTTTCCAACACATTGGATTAGCAATACTTGCAAAATGTAGTGAAAACATCTGCATTTGACAAAAGATGATATAATTATAGTGCAGGAGACCTTTGGAAACAGGAAACCATACTATCGACTTGGTGCTGGAAACAGGAACTAGAAGAAGAGAGTTCCTAAACTCTTAAATAAAACTCAGAAAAAATTATAAATTCCCCAAATTAAGATTAGATTTTCAGTCTGCAACAACAGAGGAAAGATGTCAGAAGAAATATTACTAAATGTCCAACAGAAATACATTTCTAATTGACCGAGGCCATTCTGCCTTTACAATGCTGATACCTGTATTTCTGATTTTGTCTTACCAAAGACGTTTTGTAAAATTGTCAGTTTAAGCAGCACGTGCAAAATACAATCTGTTTTTTCCTGGGGCCAGCATTTTTTTCTCAGCTCTGAAAGCATAGCTCTGATATAAATCTACATCTATGTGTGCCTGCTGCATTAGTGATCATAGGCAATGGCCTGTCTGCTGTGTGAGATTATGGGGATACTGCAGGCAGGGGGCAGGGGATCAGCCAGGATGTGTACAAACTTCAAATTGCTGGCTACACCCCTGACTGAAGTCTACATAAATTATGTCCACCATGTTCCCATCATTTATTTCTTTTGTCATTCCTTCAAAGAACTCAGTCGTATTCTGTCTGACAGGATTTATTCTTGGTAAAACCATTGCTGATCTTCTTTTAATAACCCTTTCTCCTATAAATACCCAGCGCTTTCATCCCTAATGATTGATTCTCATATCTTAACTTTCAGCAATATATCTGAGGATAGCTATTGAAAAGCAAGTTTCATCTGCCAAGGCAAGTATAAAGATGAACTCAGGTGGCTCTATGCTTAAATGTCTATCTACCTATTTATCATCTGCTCAGGTACAAACAGCTCATCATTACAACAACAACAACCACTGAAGACGAAAATGGTATCCTTCACTCAGTCAATTCTAAAGCAGGAATCCAGTGTCTGGAAATATCAGTTTAACTTTTTTGAACATGAAAAGGAAAAAACAACTCTTTATCACAGACATTTTTCTGTCAGAAAACCATTTCCCACCCTCTCCATCAATACATGTCTACTACAGCTAACACGTACTAAAAATGTGACTAGTTTGTTCTAATACAGACTCCCAACTTTTATAGATTTAAGCTCCAAAATATACTGGTTTACCATATTTGATTGTTGCAGGTAATAATTGAGGCTGTCATATATTCTAGTGTTCATATTCAGTTACTGAGTGTTTTATTTCCTCCTGTTTTAAAACATAGAGAAAAAAACATGGTATCTGCTCTTGCTAATACAAGTTTGCATGTCTGTGTCCACTCTAGAACTAGCTAATGCAATTCCATGTCAGCATTTTGTAGGTCTTACTATTGCACTGATGAAGAAACTTGTTAGTCTGGAACTCAGCTGCTGAAATTTTGACTGACACCATGCATGAAAATCACATTACCCTGGTTGTAAAAAACCTTCTCTGGCTACCTGTAAAGTACAGGATTATGTGTAAAGTCCCAGTTATTAACTTACAAGTCCTTAAATTGACTTGGGTTTGAATACCTCAGAGACATTCTGGAACCATACATCCCCAGTCGTTTTCTTTGGTCTCAGTCAATTGGATTAGTTCTTTTTGGCTGAAGACATTGAGCTACAGGGCATTTTCAGTGTTTGCTCACTCCTCATGGAATTCATTAACCATAGAGGTCAGACTAGCTGATTCTCTAACATGCTCTAAATCTGAACTTAAGGTATACATTTTCAGGTTGCTTATTAGGATGTATAAAAGTTATATGATTCTCTCTACTAGGTTTCTATAGTCTTTTCACATATGTACATGTCAGTGAGTGTCAGTATTTCAGAGCTAGAATTAGTCTTGTTTCCAGGTTATTTTCCCCCTATATACTGCAAGAAAAAAACACTTTGTATTATTGCAACTTTTCCCAATAACTTTGCCAGGATCTGCAGAGAATAGACTTGGCAGATGGAAATCCAATGCTTAGACAAGACATTGCTATTTTTAAAGCACGTTTGACAACGTGATCTAGATCAATATTTCCAGCAAGCACAGATGGCGAAATAGAGAGCAACTCTCTTTTTAAGTTTTTTGACGTCTTTCATTCAATTATGAGTATTTGCTTTTAAGATATTTATAACTGTCTTCCTTTTTCTCACTAGTACACACTCAAAGAAGCTCCCTTGGTTTTAGGTGTCTGCACCACAGTAAACAAGCACTGAATTCAGACATCAGACCAAATTAAGCTCTGATTTAAATAATTAATAAGACTAGATCAGATCATAATTTTACTGTACTAACAGGCATTCTTAAGAACCCCTGTGTGGTGTGATGATACTTACATTCCACAGTGGTACTGCAGGTGGCCATATTCTAAATTATAAAAGCATAACAAACTTAAAAGGTTGACTAATGAGATGCACAGTCTAACGCTATATGATTTAGCCCTCCCCCTGTGTCCTAGGCAAAAGCCTTAACTAGCTATAGAGAGGATGATGCAATCAGAAGAGGGAGGCATGGATGCATCTAATCCATGAACGTGCTCCCTGTATTGGTATATCATATAAAGAACAATTCCCTATCAGCAGTGTATGAATAACTGTGCCTTGAGCTTGCATGCCAACAGTTATGGGTAGATGTCATCACTTTAAAAAATAAAAGCTGTTTTTATAGACATGCAAGATAGATTGGTGAATTTGCCTGGTTTAAATTAGGCTGAGTGGTTCATGATGGTGTAAGGAGGAGAAAGATATTTTAATAAAACCAGCAAAATCAAACCTTCCCTGCCCAATCGACTTTTCACAGAACAGGTTGACAGGGTATTAAAAGCTATTCCGTTGCATTCTGCATGTGAAAAGGGTGCCTAGCATCTAGATTTAATAGAGCCCTAAATAGCTATAGATAATTTATTCTAGTTATAGCTTTAAGTTCTGTTTTTCAGAGAATATGAGTCTTACAAAAATGGTTTCCATGCAAATCAAAACCAGCTGAAAGCTTGCCAAGGCCAAGATGTAATTTAAGATGGCATTTAAGCTGCTCTGTCTTTTCTGTCTCTAGAGATATCATCATAAAATAAAAGAATTCATCAGGTAATGTTTTCTTCATTATTCAACTGCACAATTCTGAAGTGAAAAAGATAATTAGACATACAGTGCTGTCGACACATAGTTTATGAGGAGATTCTGATTAATTAGGTATGGTAAAAGGTTTTTATTTAGTCATAATTAATTTATATTTCAAGAAAAAAGGCAAACAGACAGTACACAGATTTTAACATTTCTTTCCTCTGACAGATTTATCAAAATAATTCTGAAGTTCTGCTGAACCTATTGCATGTAGAATCAT
>VZTQ01008147.1:0-19728 GCA_013400755.1 Pelecanoides urinatrix | reverse complement strand
TGGGGTTAAACCACGACAGCTGGAGAGCTGCTGGAGTAAGACCCAGTGAGGGCACAGAAAGTCATGGTCATGCAGCCATAATGGTGCAAGAACTTGAAAACTGGTCCCTACCAGGGAAGTCGTGTCTTTAGTGTCGGGGCATACCAAAGGGCATACCAAATCGTCTTTTGTACGATTCAGATGATGGCAGCCCACTGACTCCAACCCCTTGGGCAAAGACATCTCACCTTTCCACAAGTGTCAGATGGGGGCAATCTCTCTGCAGCAGTGGGCTTGCTCTTGTACAACGATAGTGTGAAGAGCAAATCAAGCCCATTATATCTATGTTAGAAGGAAGTTAGATTGACTTTTACACTGTAGGATTACGGTGTAAAAAACCAATTTATTTTGCCAAAGTTTGTAAGTATTTTCATAGAATCATAGAATCATTAAGGTTGGAAAAGACCTCTAAGGTCATCGAGTCCAACCGTCAACCCAACACCCCCTATGCCTACTTAAAGATGAAGGTAATTTTTAACTTCATAAATTACTGCAACAAAGGCAGAAATTTTATTTGTCCCAGTCAGCTGAGATTTCCTGGAGAAAACAGAAGGTATTGTTCACATGTGCCAAAATCCTGCTGGGTTTTCCCCCATGCCTCAGTCAGGCAGATAATACGTGTGCTGGTCTCCAAGAAATGCCCAGGTATAAAATGGTACCTCCTTGGGCAAAGAAGTGCTCCAAAACACAAGTGATGTCATGCTTGTGGATATTTGTGGCTGGCAGAAATCTGACAGACCCTAATTGCATGGAAAATATAGATACTGTGTTGTTTGATGGCCTTTCTAGTTAGCAGTTTCACTCACACCCCCCCATCTGGCACACCATAAATTGTCATCATCTGTTTGTCTCTGGGTGAGCGTCCCCTGCCTTTGCGAGTGACAGAACACAGAATACCGACAACGAAACAAACACCTAAAACAGATTGATCTGGCTTTTGCCTGCAGCAGTTAAAAAAACAGCAGAGAGCTGTGAGCCCAGCAGCAGCACAATGAATCACAGTGAAACTCCCTGCCACCGGGAAGAGATGCCATTTTTTCCCTCTTTGTGCTCGGCCGCTTTCTGCACAGGAGCTTTCACCTTTATCTGTTTTTTGTCACAGAATTATTAAAAAAAAGCCAATCAGCCACACCAGCAGTCAGCAAACTCTACTGACAATGAGCTAAGAAGGGCAAATATATTGTTATCGAGGGAGACATTAACATTGAGGGAGACATCCTGCAGCTCACAACCACGCGTTAGGCTGATGCCACGCCTTTGAGAAAGGGAGTGCCAGGTGAAAGCAGAGCTCTTCCCCACGCAGTACATACAGTTGAGCGTGAAAAGCCCCCAGTTACCCTTTAACGATTCACTGGCTTGCTCTAAACGTTTAAAATACTATTTGTCAGAGTACGAGACCAAACGGGGCCAGCCGGCAGGTGGTCACCACCCCACCGCAGGCTGGGTCAGCCCCGCTGGCCACCGCGCACGAGCTGCTCCTCATTACACTTGCTCCAGTTTTGCTCTGTGCTGGGGGAATTCTTCTCCCCTGGGCAAAAATCAATGAAATGTTCTCTCCAGCATGGTTTTTCCTTCCAGCTGTTCACTTTTTCCTCCTCTTGTGCAGTTCCTCCTGACCGTCGGCTCCCCCCAGGCTCCTCTGTGCTCATTTTCCATCCCCCTCGCGCCTGCCCTCTCTTCCCACCTCAGAGTCCCCCTGCTGTGAGATGCTGCTGCCGCCTGCCCAAAATCCTGCTGTCGCTCCCCTACCCCCTGCCGTCACCGCAGGCTCTTCACCCCTGCAGAGAGGCTTGCAAGGGGGAGGAAGGAAGGCTCTGCCTGCCAAGGGCTGCAGGGAGGGGGAAAACCCCCCTGCCACCCAAAAGTACTGACAGTCTCAGTGACACAAAGCAATGTCAGTGCCCTTCTGCTGCTAATGGCTTTGGCAAAGATCCCTCCAGGAGGCCTTCAGATGGAAAATGTGTTTTGTGAGTGTCAGCATGGCACCAGGCATCTGAGCCCCAATATTCACCTCTCCGTCTAATTGTTCTCTTATTGAGCTTACAAGCCATGGACTAGTCTCCATAATGGCACCTTTCACTGGTCCCTGAGTGTTTTAAGAGCCCGAACATCTGCTGTTTATCTGACTTTTGGGCTGACACATTAGCAAAATGTGGATGACAACAAGGGAGGACAAGCCTCAAACGGTGCCACAGGGCTGCGGCTGGCATGAGCTCTGGTACCAACGGCTCTGCAGCTAATTCACCCTGCAATAACATTTTATAAAGCAAGTCTTGGGACAGGAGGTGCTTGGAGAGAGGAGCAAAGAAAGCACAAACCATAGTGACGGTGCGACAGAAGGTTACCTGCCCGCACGGACAGGCAGGCACTGGCTCTTCGAGGTGATTCGCGAAATCAGACTAGAAGGCAGGTCCTGTGGATTTCAAAGAGGAGATATGTACCAACTGGTAGCCACGTATGACTGAAAAATGTCTTACACACTGATTTGCTGTTTGTTTTGTTTCTGCAAAAACAGGAACATTGTTTCCAAGCACATTACTTGCCAAAGAGAATTTGTTCTGGGTTTCCCAAGACCAAAAGCCCCAACACCTCAAGAGCTCATGCCCTGAGCTGTGTTTGGAATAGATGGATGAGAGAGCAGAGGTGATATGAAGGCTGGTCTCTCCTTCCGAGTAAATCTTACTAGCAGGCAGGTAGCGGTCCATAGCAAACACATTTAGAACAATAAGCTGCCCAGACTTCTTGCACCTTGGGAAACGGACGATGCTGCAGAAATTGTTGAGCACTGAGGAAGAAGAAGTCTTAGAATATTCCTTCTGGAAACCTGCCTGAGAGCTTTGCTTGTTACAACAATAGCATTTTGTTAGCCAGATTTTGAAGGAAGGTGTGGCATATGCTATCGCACTGTCCGTGTGAGGGTGTGAACCTGCCTCAGTCTCCCCAATGACTTCCGAACCCAATGCCCAATTTCAGACAAATAGGAAACAGAAAGGGCACAAAAATTTCATGAAAAAGGCAATTTGGTGGAGGAGGGAGACTTTGCTGGTGCCTTGACGGAGGTGATGGGAGCCCTGGGGCTCATACATTACCAGTCACCGCAGATTTGTAAGAAGTTAGCCTTCCTCTGTCCTTCTGCTCACGCTATTACTTGTTTTGAATTTGTGGCTAACTATAATACACAGTCTATACCAAAATGCTGCCTGCTCTGATCACTCCACGAGGTTTTAGTCTACCTTCTGGTTAATTTGTACTGGTATTTTAAATGTATTGTATCTGATCAGCAGGTTTAGATGATGTCCCTTATGGGCATAAAGTTACTTGTGGTGCTGATGTAGGAGCGACCATGAGCTACGAATACATGGAGACTTATAAGGGGCATGCATGAAGGCAACAGGGGAGAGCAAACTTTGCACATTATGCATGAGCTCATAGTCCATAGAGAAATGAGCAGCGTGCAGAAATATGGCTTTTGTGCTCAGAGGGGCTCCATAAAGCCCCTAGATCTCCTGCCCTGTGACAGGACAGCTAAATGCTTGGCGTGTAAGGGATGACTCTCATTCTTAGGCAGGTTGGCATGTCTTATGCCTGTAATTATAGCAGCAGCAGTGACAGAGCTGGTGCAAGGCCTTCCCTGCCAACCAGACAAGACCTGTTCGTTAACCCTTCGCTACCTGTTGCTACAAGGATATGATGAACCTGTCAGCCTCCCATGGATGTCCCTTAAGTTATCTGAATTGCCTATGTTTAGGGAACTGAATCATGCTCTAAATCACTCTAGGTCAATTTATTCATCCAAACACAGGCACCTAGTACCAGCTGAGATGCATTTAGATGCTTTTGTCTGGGAACTAATCAAATTTTGAGTGCCTGTAACCTTACAGCTGTGGTCTAGACTGCTCTCTCCATGCTCACCAGACTACCGTGTGCATGACCACAAAACCCTGCTAAAGGCTGATTCCTTGAGCTGGCAAAACCAGCCCAGGCAAACACATAAGTGGCTAACACATCACTACAACTCCAACCTACCCAACCAGATGGCTCAGCATCTTCCAGGCATTTCCTTGTCCCACCAAACTGTAAGCCTCAGAGTCAAGCAGGGAAGGGCATCAGCATGGAGGATAGAAGATTTGCAGGAAGCCATAGATAAGCAGGAGCTGAGATACTTTAAAATTTGTCCTTTCCCACATCCCATAAAAGGATTATTACCAAGACATAGTCTGAACTGCTGTTTCTGGGTGTCCTGGTTTCGGCTGGGATAGAGTTAAATTTCTTTCTAGTGCTGTGTTTTGGATTTAGTATGAGAAGAATGTTGATAACACACTGATGTTTTCCGTTGTTGCTAAGTACCTTGTCAGGGACAACTATCCTCTGCTACCAAGCTAGACTGGGAGGAGGGAGCACAGCCAGGACAGCTGGCCCAGCTGGCCAATGGTGTATTCCACACCATGTGACATCATGCTCAGTATATGATGAATGGTAGGCATGATCCAGGAAGTACCGATCACTACTTGGTTATCCGTCAGCGCAGGTGGTGAGCAATGGCATTGTGCATCACTCATTTTGTATATTCTATTATTATAATTATTGTTATTTTCCCTTTTGTGTTCTATTAAACTGTCTTTATCTCAGCCCACAAGTTTTTCTCACTCTTACCCTTCCGATTCTCTCCCCGTCCCACTGCAGGGGAGGGGAGTGAGTGAGTGGCTGCGTGGTATTTGGCTGCCTGCCAGGTTAAAGCATGACATTGGGCCATTAGTGAAAAGCAGACTAGGCAAATGCTCTGCTGTAGGCACTGCTTCTCCCATTGCTTACTTAGATCTTTCTGAACTTTCTCCCTTTTGTTTGCAAAACAGGCATAAAAGTAAGTGCAGGCTGTAACAAACAGCCCCCATTACTGAAAGAACTGAAATATTTCTGTTCATTAGCATAGTCTGACTTATTTTGCACATTACTTAAGGAGACTTAGCTGCCAAGAAGTTACATGTTAAGCAACAGCAGCTATTGAGCAGCTAATGTGCTCCTTTAACTCTGATCAGCTCCTCACTACAGGCCTTCCCCGCCCTCCTGATGTGCAGAAAGGCCAGTAGAGCTTGGCTGGCTTCTTCATCAGAGATTGATAGAGCAGGTTTGCAAAGGGGGAGTCCCTCCTGCAATTTTAGTAAATGAAGCCTGCTACTGTAAATGAAACCTGGCTTGTCCTGAATGCACAAACTCTTCAATTAAATCCCACCAGGTTTGCATACACCCCGCAGGAGCCTCATTCTGAAAGCATAATGCTAATATTATAATATCATAAAGAGTTGTCTTCCCCAAGCCACTGCTTTCCCTCTTGATTGGCCTATGTTTATTCACACTTTGAATGCATAAAGGTGCCTGAAAATAGAATACATAGACCATTTCCAAATTAATCTCCAGGCTCCCATTAGCCTTTAACTTCAGTTCAAATAATTGATCAACACTATCCAACTAATACAGTTAAAGTATTCCTCATCGCCAATTCATGTCATTGCATCTTTGTAAATGCATGATGATGTTCTCAATATGAACTTTAATACTGCTGTCTAAATGTGAACAGAAAAATGGCCTTTCTAGAAAATCCAAGTGTATTTGTTAAGAATTACTGTTAGTCCATTCTGAAAAATGGTGACATGCCTTGCCTCAGAATCAATTTTATCCTCTTCAGTAAATTAAACATTTCTGCACTAACAAAAATCAACAATAACAAGAGCAATGGAGACTGTTGAATAGCAACACGTAAGATACACTGGGCTCAGTTTCCACCTCAGCTGAATCAAAGTAACCTTGGAACAACCTGGTGGACTGACTGGGCTGGGTTCTGACTGGGCTGTTTCTGCAGTCCCCCAGCTTCACCTGCCCATGGCGGCACACATTTTGCAAGCAAGGAATGATGACCAATATCAGACTTTGCTCTGCCAGCCTCATTCTTTCTTGTTCATTTCCTGCAGCCAAGAGAAACGCTGAAGAATCTCTCAGGAGACACATTGCTCACAGTCGGTGGGTGGAGGGCTGTAGGCCAAGCCAATGTCCTTACAGTATTACAGTATTCAATATCTGTATCAGGTTTTGGGTTTGCAACCAGTAATTCGCCTGCCTGCTCTTGGCAGATGACTTCAGTGGAAGTCCTGCAAGCTGAAGGGTAAGTAGTGCATGACTCGAGTGAGGTTCTTCTCAGGCTGACCTCTGCTGAAGTGCTCACAGACACAAGGTGAAGCTCGTGCTGCAGTAGCTACAGTTAAGTGGTTGAAGGATTTGGGACTATGTGAAATCAGAAGCTGGTTCAATATTTTTACAACTCTTCACATTTTTACACAGACGCAGACATACATATGCAACCACTATCAACTTCAGAGGATTTAATACTGTTTTTTTGTCATGGGTATTGGCAAGATAATAACTATAATAATATAAAAATATCAATATAATTATAGCACAAAAAGTACAGATCTCTGTAGGCTTTTTTTTGTCAAACTTTCTTACAACCCTGTGTGTTTTATTTGTGTTAAATGTGAACTTAATTAGTAATCAGACTTCTAGGTTTCTTTTCAATTCTAAACCTCCAGTACAAAATATTTTAATATCTTTCTTTTTCTTCTTTGCAGCATGCTAAATGAGGCATTGGAAATTCAACTTTATACTTGATAGATCTTTCTTAAAAATATTCTGAGAAGGCTATAATTATTTAAATTTTGGTTCATAAGTATTTAAACTACTCAGAAATAAAAGAACTCAAAACCAATTAATCATATTTTGACTAATAAAATACTGTAAAAGGTGATTTATGATGTCTGCATATAAGTGAATTTACTGGTAATTTAGGATAAGTGAATAGTCTGCTGTAAGGATCAAGTTTAAAGACAACAAGCAGCTGAGAAAAGGAAAAAGGTAACGCCTTGCAGTCACCGACAAGCCTGGCATTAGTCAGGTCTGCAACAAGGTGAGCTCAGCCCATGGGAGAGAGAGGCTTTGTCACTAAACCTGCAGATCATTCCCACGCACACTCAGAAAAGACAAAGCACCACGGTTAATAACAGTGCTAGTGCACCTTGACCCAACGTGAGCGGCTACTCACAGGCTGGAAATCACAGTGAGCTCATGCCTACATTAGGGTACAAATTCATTCTCATATGGATAAATTTTTGCCTTACTCCTTCCTTAGTCATCCGTGCTGGAATGAGGTGACAGAGCTCGCAGCAGCTGAGCAACTCACTTGGACTACTCATTTGTTCAGAGAGGAAGATTAGGACTCTCTTAACTGTCATTTTAAAACTCTTGCACTCCCATATCACAAAGCCATGGCTGGTCAGGGAGCTATGGCTGGGGACCCAGCACCGGGTGCCAGCTCCGAGGGCTGCTCCACCATACCTGGGGCAGATGGGAGGGCAGCTGAAGCAAGGTAAGAAATGCCTAACTCTAGTTAAGCACTGGAATAGGCTGTCTAAGGAGATTCTGGGATCTCCATTAGGGAAGATTTTTAAAGCTACGTTGGAAGTCCAGCAGCCAGGCAGGGTTTAGGCACAGCTAGCCATGCATTGGGGCAGGAGGCTGGAGCAGATGACCTCTTAGCTTTCCTTAGAGCAGTATTTTGTCTGACTATGTCACAGTGCTGCTGCTCAGGAAACATGAGAGGTGTTGCATCCCACTCAGATGTATCACACACAGATGCTTACAGCTCTGCAGGCCCTTAAGGAAACATGAGCAGAAGAGCATCCCTGTGAAATAGTAGTAAGGGCTGTTACTAAAAAGAGTTGCTACTCTGCCTGTAGGAAATGATGACTTCTGCACAAAAAGGTCATTTTCAAGAAATGTCTCGGCTTGATGCTCCAAGTGGCCAAAAATATGTCAGGAGAATAGTTTGGGCATACTTCCTTCTCCTCATGAACTCAGTGAACTACCACTGCAGATATCTCTGTTCCTACCAATTATGTGGTCTGGATAGAGGATGTGATTGTACTCAGTGCACCTCTACCTCAATCTTCTCAAGGCTTGTTCAAGGTTTGTTTGATGAAAATCAAGTCATACAAGAAATATGTCATTTATGAATGTTTCTGATGACTCCATGGTGGAAAATATCCTGAAAAATATCACCAACTCAGTGATATTTGCAGGTATAGTAAATATGGGTAGACCAGGGAGGTCACAAACCACAAGGAACTTGGCTATTCTCATGAAGACTGTGCTGGTGCATGGGAGATGGAGTCCAGCCAGGGATTTGGGTGAGGCTGTAGCGGTACCAGCCCTCCAAACTGCAAGTCAAGGGGATAACTGTTGTAGAATACAATTGGTCATTTTTCTGAGATCTTCACTTTTTTCCACCCCCTCATACTTCTTTTACATTTACTAAGAATTACCACATTAACATCAGCCTTTATCACTGGGTTCGTCTGGTATCCAAATTGCCTTTTTTTGCCCCTCGTTTTTTTGGAGTGAGTTTAGTCCTCTGCTTATTTGTATTGCTAATGGTCTCCCAAACAATTCATCCCTACTGTCCTCCAGCCATCCAGCTGGTCTCCTCCTGCCTTCCCCTGGAAAGCAGAGGTCATTGCCAACCTCATTCCCTAGGCACCATCCTCACACCAGCATCGACACTGCTCACTCCTAACCCACCTTGCACACAGACGCAAATGCCACCAGTGAGTCCCCAAAGCAAATTCCTTTCTGTCAGAGCAGTGACCACCCAAGATATTTGTGGGAGAAACAATATAAAAGACTGAGCAATCTGTCCAGGTGAAGTTTGTACTTTGGTGTTCTTGTCCTCATATGGTTAAATGCCGGGAAAAAAAAAAATCTATTGCTGCTGCTGCTGACAAATGATTAATAGTCATTTCCCCAGTACTCATCACCATGGTATTTTGTGAGAGAGATAATGAAAATTCTCCATTAGCTTAAGTGCTGGGGCTGCTCTTATGTCATCTGAAGAGCCATTGGTCAACGCGGTCCCAGCAAAGACAAGTTCTTTGTAAAGAAACTCACAAAAGAAAACCTGAAGGCAAATAAGAGGAACCCATTAAGCACTAATTGCAAGTCATGTAATTATTTTTAGGTTTAGTTTGGCATTCCTGATTATAATCTTCTAACATTATCTATAAGTTTGTGTGATTCTTTAACTTCAGGGAGGAGGGGAGAGAAGGAGGAGGGCTATAAGTAGGTTACTTACCAAAATTACATTTTTGTGGTTTCATCAGCATGGAATTATATGCAAACTGGGAGTGGGGTGGAATTTTCTTCATATTTCCCTCCCCTCTGCATGCCCTCTTTTTCCCAAAAAAGAAGGAAAATGTTTTGGAAATGTCAGTATTTTGGAAATGGCATTTTTTAAATGAAATATTTCAGATTTTCAGGTGTGTGTAAGTAACTGAGCACTAGTTGAGATTTAATACTTTTTTTTTGCCAAAAAAAAAAAACCAAACCAAACTCTTTTTATAATGCCTTTCCTTTCACAAACACCCTCACATTTCAGGACCTTGGGAATCTAGAATACACAGGAAGTTTGGAGTATAATTATCTGAATTCCACATAACTGATGGAAGTCTTTTCTGTTGGCTGAGATTAGCACCAGACTTCTTCCTTCATGAATTGTGAGAAACAGCTGCACTGAGAATCAGCTTTCTGAAGACAGATATTATGGGATGGTCAGCCACAGATGTTATGGGATGTTCTGTCTTGTATATAGAGAGTTCTCTTGGAATACAGGGTGAATACAAGTTGCTATTCCCTTTCCCTCAGTCTGAGTGCCCTATCTGAAGTTTAGAGAGTTGGATCTTCTTGTTTGTTCTCCTGCCCCAGAAGCATTTAAGTGCTGGTGTAAATTGGAACAGCTTCACCAGGACAGATGAGAAAAATCCACTCCCAGTTCTGACACTTAAAACATGTCCTAAGGATGTGGTTGACCTTCACTGCAACTGTGTTCCAGCTCAAACAGAAAGGATACTTGAGCCTAGGCTTCCTCACTCAAAGCCATGGCCATCCTTGTCATATCAGGGCACCCTGTTCTTACATGATGTAAGAATTTCCAAATTTCATTTCCATGACTCCAAAGCTTCATGGGAGTTAACCTAGGAGTGGAGGAATGTAAGTCCTGATCTTCACATCAGGGAGTTTTTAGTTTATATTACATTATTGTACATTTACCGAGTTACTGGGCAAATTGCACAAACATGCCTTAGTGCAAAAAAACTCAAGACTTCTCTCTGTGTTAATGGTCTGACTATTTAGCAACAAAGCCATCCTTACTTTCATGCTCCAAGGTTTTGATCCAATTAAGCTGCAGTGCTTTCCTATAGAGAGGTACACATCTTCAGGGAGCAATGGAAAGTAATTTTCACAACTGAGCTTATAGTCTGGTAGTTAGAGCAGTCTCCTGCGAAGAGGAAAAGGCAGATTGGACCCCTCTCAGGAAGAACCCTTCTGCTTCCCCGGCCATGAGCAAAAGATCTAAGCAAAAAGCAATTGCACAAGTGAAAGTCATTCCTTGATCCAGAAAGAAATATTGTCTGCTGGTTAATTTTATGTAGGATGCAATTCTGCTGACATTAATAGACACGACCTATCACTACATAGTGTGAAAAACTGGCTAAACTGAGCCCCTTAGGGCAATCAAACTAAGGATCTCCTGTATCACTTCTATGCCTGAACCATTGCTGTACCCATGTTCAGACTTAAGTTTACCCAGGCACTTGGCTTGAGTCACTCTCCTCTGACCCATGGCAGTTGGGTCTCTTTTTGACAGGAATAAAGTTGGCTTCTCCAACTCTCCCAGGTACCTTTCCACATTACTTTGACATGCTGTTCTACTTTACTGGCTGTCCACAGCCCAACACAACTCATATCTCCCCCTCAGCCCACTTTATATAACAGGCTCCATCTCAACAAAACCAACCAGATTTTCATTTCAGTATCAAGACCAGCAGATGTTACCAGGTCTAGTAAACAGAGATAATCAGGAGAAAGGATCAGGGTTTTAAACAGTCACTGAAATGACAAGAAAAACACTCCATGTGTTTGGACTTCTCGCAGAAATCAAGGGTGATCACACTAAAGACTGTCCTCGCTAAAGATGTCTGTTTCTACTTATTCACTGCATGCTCTCCCTATAATCAAATGAGATAAAGGCCTAAACCTAGACGCCAATTACCACTGTAAATGTCCAAGGACAGCCAAGACACCCACATGAGGCTGGCACATGTGTTGTAGGACCTGTGGGACACGCATCCTGCTGAACTGGGACCTGGTGGCCATGGAGGTGTGCTTACGGTATCTCCAATGGTGCTAGACATTTGTTGTGCCCAGTTACACTCAAAGTATATAAAATTGGTGTCCATTCTTCTCCCTTGACAGTAAAGGCAATCTATAACAAAACTGAGACTCTTTATGTACTTTAGAATACCCTTTTTATATGAAAAGGCTCTTCTAAATGCTTTTTGCAGTTCTATTAAGAAAGCTGGAATAAAAGAAAGGTGCCACTCTCCTTGGCAAAAGGTCAAACAGCATGTTTTCACGCTGAGTGAAACCTTCCTACCAGGCAGTTAGACTTTTTCCTTCAACAGAGATAGACATAAATATATAGCAAGTATCTCACAGTAAGATGGTATCTCAGAAAGAGGCATGAAAGAAAAGATGTAGGGATAGAAGAAGCATCAGAAAGTGCATTTAAACCTGGAATCACTTCCACTGACTGAGTGGCTGCTCATATTATGCAGGCTGACAAGCAACCTTTCCATTTTCCAGTATCTGTATCCCATTTATCGTTTTCACTCAGCACTCCACCATAAATCTAAGGAGCATCAGAAGTTAAAGGGCAAACATGAGAAGAGATACACAACTTCACTCTTTTTTATAGCAATAAAAGGGTATTTTTAATTCAGCCTTTCCTTCTGTGTTTTGATTTTACATATTGTCATATATTAAGCCAAGTAGTTCCACCCGAAGAAACTGATCTTATTATTACAAAGGTCACACATAAAAGGTGCAAGAATTGATAACCTCATAGAAATGCAGTTTGTAGCTACACACAGAGGGGGTGAGAAAGTTACCTCTTCCAGTTCTTTGTTCTTTGTTTCCTATGCCAGAAATTTGCAGCCCAGCTTATACTGTAGCTACTCAAGAAAGTGGGATGCTAATTAAGGGATCTTGTCCTTCTCCCCACTATCTACCCAATACAATACATGTTCCCAGTAAATTGAACATACCACCCCTTACCAGCACAGCGTGAGTCAAGGAATGTGATTTCTCTTTCCTTAGGGACCAGTAAGATTCCCCAAATTGAACAGAATGACAGTCAGACTGATAACATCTACTCTATTCTGCCTGTTTTAAATAATTTCCCACTCAAGTACTACTCCCTATGAGGGAAGGAGTCACACACTGATTAATTCACCACTAGAGCTTCCACAATCACTTTAAAATATTCTCCAACTCTAACATTTGGTGGAACAGGGACTCTCAAACTCTTGTATGCTATGACTCCACACGTAGTTTTTTTCAACTAATCCTTTTTAGAGGTAGTCAATTAGTTTTCCCAGGACTCTCAAGATTCATAGAAGCTAGAAGTTGGTAAATGTCCTTGGGATAGACAGATGGGACTTCTCCAGCACATGATGAGGACTAACTCCAGGATATGGTGTGCATTGTCGAAGTAAAGAGCAAATAAACAAGAAGCAATTTGTGTTGCCTCGCTGTACATCATTTTTATGTGCTTGTTGCTGTGCAAGCTTTCACTGAAACAAAATCATTTTGAGAACATGTCCGAAATTGAAGTCATTCTTTAACATGCATCAGCCTATCTTTGGAAAAAGCCACATCTCTTTCCCACTTGACACAATAATAACTGGTCATGTAAGGGACTGGTCATGTAAGACATAAATATGACTGTCCTGTTGGTGATGCCAGCGAGTCTCTCAGACTCAGCTGATGGATCTTTATATTTGTAGCAGTGGCCCACAGAGCATATTTTTGCAAGCGTAAATTAACAAAAGAGGAATCCAGAGACATGTCTGAAGTCCAACTTCTCCTTACTGTCCAGTTTACTTCTTTTAATTTTATATATATATATTAGCCTTCACGAAAGTAAGCCATGCAAAAGGATATCTTCATACTAATATGTTGCTTGGATAACTTTCTCCACTACAGCTCTCATTGTTATGTGTGCCAATGCCAGTTCAAACTCCTTCAAGGAGCAGTCTGGTCCCTGAAGTTTTTGTCATGGGTATCCTTTAGACTGCAGCTGTTCAGGTGTACATATCATCTCTTTACACATACCTGTCCAGAAGCTGGTACAGATAGGATTCCATTCATGGAAAGTGCACTTTCACTGTTGAAAACAATGTAGTATATTCATTAAGTTTATATTTTTAAAACAAAAGGTTACCTTCAATAGGAAAAGTAAATTCCATATTTTTAGGCCTACTAAAATACATATGTTTTCCTATGAAATTCAATGTCTGCACATCACTTTTAAGGATTATCCTTTTATTAATGTCCCAGGTCTTTCTTCTCTTCCACCTTCAATTTGTGTGCAATTTTATTCTGCTTTTCAGGGTAGGAATGTTCTCATCACAGCCTAGATAAAAGGAAGATGCTTAAAAATACCCAGGTGCATTGTATTATTGTTCTCTTGAAAATCTTTGTCAACTTAACACTTAAAGTTTGAGGCTTTTGTTTCACAGTTTCTTGATAATGCCAAATGAAGTTACAGGTCCTAAAAGAGAAAGGAAAGAGAGGCAATCCACATGTTGTCCCCTTAAGTAATTATCGAGTGCAAGTATTGATTCTGTAGGTAGCACTATGAACCAACACTCCCACACAGCATTTGAAGTTACAGTGGCACACAAGAGACCATCCTTCAGAAGAGGTGCATAGCTGGGGTCCTGACCTCTTTGTGGGTATCAGCAGTCTCAAAGCACTTGCTGCAAGAAGCAAGTTGTTTATACGAGTGAGTGGCCCAAAGTGAATCAGCCGATATCCACTGGCAGACACCCAAGGGAATTCAAGCCTCTTGTTCATCTTTTATTGGGTGAACCGTGATCTCTCTCACATTTTTCCCAGAGCTGAATCTTACAAAAACGAGATATAGCTCATATCCCTTTTATTCACTTTTTACATTGTGCAGATACTAACAAAGGAAGATTTATAAATATACAGATATAGAAATAAAATTAGGTGGTACAGAAAATGTTTCTTTTATCTTGTACCTTCTAGTCACAGTGGCTGTTCTTTGCTATATCTGGAATAGAGACTTACTCTATTCCCTATGAGAAGATCAAGCAGTGAGCTTTTGCAGAAAACAAGGTTTCTGATTTCTTTGAGAGTACTGCTTTTGGATTCTCTATGACAAGGAAAGATCTGCAGGGAATATCAAAGGTTACTGGGGCATCTGTCTGAAATAGTTCTGGCAGTTGAATTGGGAAAAAAAAGACAAGAAAGTCTGTGTGGTATGAAAAAACTAGGATTGCTGGGGAATGTCACCCATTCCTACGCTGCTTACTTTTCTGTGCATTTTTCTAAATTATTTATTTATGTAGCAGCTTGCCTGAGGATGAGGCTGAAGCATAAGAGAATTATGCCTGTTTAGTAAAAGAAACTGGTATTTTGTCGGGATTTAGAACCAAAGTCATACATCTATAACAAATTAACCTGGCATATACCAAAAGAACAGATATTTGGTGACCAAGCTTGCCAGTGGGAAGGTGGAAGGGTGTCATTTGGCCAGATCTTTCCTTTCACAGAGCGAATGTTGGCAGTCATGTGCAAATCAAGGACGTTAGAGCAGTTGGTCCTGTTACAGGTAAATGAAGAAAAACAAATGTTGTACCAAACCCAGCCTGAGCTGCTCTTGGCATATGTTTACTAAAGGAGGAGTAAAGGCAGATTCAGAAAAAGTCAAAAACATATTCACACTGATTTCCCTGAAAACTGTCACAGAGACTGAAAATTGAAAACTGCTGCTGTTCTTCCTCAGAAAGACCAAGTTTTAAAGAAATGATACATCAACCAGTCTCAAAGGACTGGGTCTTAATCAGCTGCTTAAAACACACTGTGGCTCTACACACAGAGCACTGAAGTTACCAAAACCGAAGAGTTTTCTGAATTCTTGGCATTTTACACTGTAACATTTTCAGCAGATGCCGAGAGTTCTCCTTGGGTGCTTCACAAAAAGGCAAATCCCAGAAGACGGCAGGAGAAGTGCTTGCACCTGGCTAGGACCAGCAGAAAAGGGTCAGTGAACTTTGGAGACTGCCCATTTAAGAGGTGTTTCCTTAGGCAAAAAAGGCTATGGTTCAGGGTATAATTTGCTAAGGATCGGCTTGTCACTAACTAGTCACTAACTAACTAACTGACTGTTCTGGTAGGGAGCTGGTCACCTGATGAGGCAAATTAAAGAAGTCCTCAACAAATGGTAACTTGTAGGGCCTTCAAGGCATGAAGGGACTTGAGCAGGAGAGAAGACCTGAGGGATCCGCTTTTGGAGAAATGAGGTCATTTTCACTGTGGAAACAGCTAAGGAGGGAGGAGGTGGATGCAGGAGACACATGTGTGACTTGAAGGAGAAGCCATGTGTAGAAGCACATGTTCTCCCTGGAGGACTCACGGATGAGGAGGGAAATGAGGCATTAGTTTGTCTAGAGGTGTTTTATAGCTGAGTCTCGATCTCTACAACTCTAAGTTGAAAGCCCGGCTTTTTTTTTTGAAAGTTCTTACAAAACCTGGGCATAGTTTGCTCTTACGCAGCTGTCCCTGGAAAGAAAATTGTAAATTCAGACTGCTTGTAGTGAAATCTCTTGGAAAAAAATGTATTTAAACTTCTGGCAATCTGAAGAGACAACTTCAGAACAGCTGGTCTGGGCTGCTGGGCTGCAAGCCCTCGTCTCATGAGAAGGAAAGAGGCAAAGAGCCTATTCTGGGCAGAGAAGCCAAAAGGAGCAAATGAGCCACAGTCCAATCATATGAGGAAAAACTAAAGAGAATATGAATCCAGTCTGCTGTGACCCAAATGCAGCAGCTGAGAAGCTTTGCCCAGACACAATGATTTTAAAACACAAAAATGCCCAGCTGATTTTTCAACACCAATAAGTAAATGTTCTTAATGAATCTGGCCCTTATCTCAGTTAGCAGTTTTGCGAAGCAATCCATATAATCCGTTACTTCTGAGTCATTTTTAGCCGACTGATCATCTGTGATGTGTGCCAGTGGATTTTTGGACTGTGTGATTGACCATGTAGGTCAGGTGATGCCAGCCGTGCTCTCTGCATGACACAATGGGAGGAGAATGGTGAATAGTGACTAACGGATACAAAAAGCAAATATTCTTGTTCAAGCATGGATTTTCTTGTTTTCATATAATGTACAAACGACATATGCAGATATGTTCTTTTCGAGTATGCTACAGCAAATTCTTACTCATATTTCATGGAAAGGTATAAAGACATAACATCTGGGACATACATTTCCTAGTCTGCAGAACTACAATAAAAGCCCCCACAATTCTGTTCAGTGCATCTTTAGATTAAATAAAATAGAAGAACTTCCACACCAGGTCAGATCAAAGGTACATCTGATCCCACTAACATGGCAGAAATAGAGAGATGCATCCAGTGACCCTTATATACTCATCTGGCTTTCAGTAGGAACAGGCTGAGGAATTTCTCTTCTGGATTACAAGTGATAAATAGAAGTATTGTCTTGGTGTTCATGAGAATTTTTCACTAAATGCTTTCATTTTGGAGAAAGAAAAGCAATGTTGAAGGCAATATCTCTTTGTTTGGAATTACTTTGACTTTTATTTAGCTCTGCCCCTGTGTGCACTTAGGAAATTACCAGGAGTGAAAAGCCAGACAGACCATAAATGGTGAGATCAATATTCTAGAATGACAAGACATGCAAAATAAAACCTGGAACTTTCTGGTTTTTTCTTTTCTGTTAGAAGCATTCTCATAAATTTTTGGTGTCAGCGACTGTTTTCTTTCGCGGGCCATATTGTACAGGTCATTAAATGTCCAGTTGTACTGCTTGGAAGGTAAAGGAAATGCTCAAGAATATCTATTTTTTTTCTTTCAAAGAGGAGGATAATACATCTGTACTAGCACCACACATCATCTGCACACATAGGCAAAAGAATCTAACATTTTCTTATACAAAACTTGCAGTGACTGAAATAAAATAACTTCTTAATTCAAGCTAGTCAAAACCTTATAAGCTACCCCATTTACAACAGACACACATTCACCTAACACATTCACCCAGTTTTGATAGCCAGCCCCAGTGTACATCACGGTTCTAGGGTACATATTACAAGCTGCTTCTGACTAATTAATTCAATGGAGGCTCCTTTTAACTTTTCATTGCGAAGACCTTGGCTGAGTCAGAAATGTGAACAACGCTAGAAAATGCTTTTAAAAGAGAGACAGGGAACCAATGTTTTACACATTGATATTAATTGTCTAGATTAAAAATTAATTTTCATAGAACTGTAAGGACAAGGAAATCAAATGTTGGCTGGCACTCAAAGGAAAGATCTTCCTTAATAGCTGGTCATTAGGAGAAAAAATTTGCATCCACAGCTGAAACCTGCTGCATTTCCATCCTATGATCTAGAAATCTGGTCTGCATTCTTTTTGTTTCATTTTTCCTAAAACACGGTCCAGCATCCTAAACTTCAGAGCTCTGTTGCATTATGCAATCGAACTATACAATTCTGGCTTTTTTAAGCAAAAACCACACAACACAAACAGATCAGCTGTCAGGGTTTGCTGTGACCTGCCTTAGCAGTTCAATCCAAAGGTGTTTATGAGACATGCCAGTGTGCACAATGGTTATTATACTTTAATGCATGAACGCTTGAATTCTGCATGCCATTGGCCACTATTTGGTCACTCATGTGTCCTTCCATTTTCAGCTCGGGAGCAGTTGCCTGTCTGTCAAAGAAATAACTAACAAAAGATCAAAGAAGACATTTCAAACCCAAGCTGAAATAACTATGAGCCAAATTTTGTTCATTCACAGCACTAAACTACTATTTTACGCTCCAGAGCTACACAGATGCACACGAGAAGAATTTAGTGTTGAGTTTGCAATTATGTTTACCATTAATTAAGGATTTATTATCACTAATAATTGCATTAAGTGAGAAGATACTTACTATTTTTGGGGCATTTAAGTAAAATTTAATATTGTTGCTGAAAGGTTCTTTATAAATGAAGTAAATGCTGTTTAAGAAGCATAACTGGCAGTCACCCCATCATATCTGCACATCTCAGATATTTTAATACAACATTCCTCTGGGGTGGGGAAACATTGACAGATCTGTTTTACAGAAGGACCTGGGTGTTAAACTGGGGAACTTGATTCCAGCTCCATGAAAGGGCTTAAATAGTACCTCTGACCACCTGGCTCAGGGTTACAAACCTGGACCAGCCTCCTGAGGCTTCTCTGCAGGGAATGAGGAGAGGAAAACACCTAGAACTAGGATTTAGATACTCCATGTTTTCTTTGCAAATGCTAAGGTCTGGTCTGAAACAAATTTAAGTCTGTTGCCTCTCTACTGGGGTGCCTAAGGGAGCCTGAGATGCATCCTCCGAAACAGACTTCTGCTCCCAGGTTGTCACCTTTCTGCTGCTGACACAACACTGCCTCATTCCTTGTTTTTAAGCCGAAGGTGATGGAAAAGCACAATTGCCCAGGGAGGGAGAGAAACAAATTCAGGCCTCCTCAGGCTGGATGAGTTTGGACTGACCCCCCTCTTGCCAAGGGAGTACCCAAACCTGTGGGATGGCATCAGGGCTGCAACACAGTCACTTGTAACTCCTCTTAATGACTCTGTCCTCCCAATTGCGAGGGCAGATTTGAAGAATCGGAAAGCAAATGAACAAAGAGGAGCCTTTGTAGCCCAGTAATGAGGGCAGAGGACACAGAGAGAAACCTGGATTTCAAGGCCTTGTTCTTGAGATGTTTATCTGGTTTCTCCTTAAACTATCAGCAAATGAAATATAAAATGTAATGTTGGGAACAGTCAAGCATCAAGTTCTGTATCTAGGAGCAAGAGATGCAGTCTTCACGGTTTCTGAAATACAAGGGACGAGAGGCCAAAATGGACAAGCTGGAGAGCAGTGAGGTCTCACTGGGGATGGCAGCAGCAGCACAGAGAAGCAAGCAGCAGCTGGCAGCTCAGATCATTCCCGTTTACTGAAATTGCTACTGGAATAATTTACTCAAAGCATTCATTGTCGTTGCTGTATCAAAGAGGAGGCAGGAGGAGTCATAGAATCATAGAATCATTAAGGTTGGAAAAGACCTGAGTCCTCCTGACCGCAGAGGAGATGTTCAGTACCGTATGCCTTCTTCATCTTGCAGAGAAAAAAATGAGTTGCAGCAGCTAGAAACTGAAGTCAGATGCATTTAAATTAGAAATAAGGCATACAATTATAAGAACAAAGATGGTTAACCAACAGAACAAATGACCAAGGAAAATGGTATGTTCGCTCCCCATTTGTAGTTTCACATGAAGACTGGATGGCTTTTTGTAACATTATTTGTGGCAAAATACAAGTCCTATTGTGATCAAACACAAACTGCTGGATGAAAAGCAGGGTGATGGGTCCTGTGATATGCAGAAGGTCAGACTAAGTATCAGTAGTATTTATTGAACAGGAACTACTGTTAAACGTATATGTTAATAGA
>VZTQ01008142.1:18888-50778 GCA_013400755.1 Pelecanoides urinatrix | reverse complement strand
CCCGGCCCCGGCCCCGGCTGCGCCGGCCCCTGCGCGCCGCGCAAGCAGCGGGCAACGCCGCGCCTTCTCCTCCCAGCACCACAACTTGGCTGTCGCACTTCAAAGGGTGATAAGCTAATTGTTTCCAGAGTTTAAAAGTAATTAAGCTATATTAAAGGAACTGAAATAAAACCGGTTTGCCGCGCACTGGCTCCCCTTCTCCTTCAGAGGGTAAATAGGAGCCCCGTTTCTCGAAGAACTGCGTTAAAAATCGTGCATTTATATAACGTATGCGAAAAATGTAAACAGATTTCGTTTTTGAAAGGGTACGGGTAAAGTGGTGGTAATTATGTATAATTAATGCTGAAGGGAAAATGAACACATAATAGGTTCCAAAGATTAAACCATCTGTAACTATCAGGGGAACTTTTAAAGTTTTTTTTTTTTTGGTCGTTTTTTTTTTTTTCTTTTTAAATACATCTATTTCCTTTCGCTAAGGCTTTTTAGATGTAAAAATTCAAGCTAATGTTTGCTGCTCTGAAGTATTCTGATTTGAGAAACAAATCCCTAAAAGGTTGCAGCAATTCTCAATCTACAACTTTGAAGATCATCCAATATAAAAACAAATTGAATGGTAATTTTAACCATTATTAATGTTTGCGGCACTTCATTTAGTTAGGTGCTGGCTTTCCATTTTTGATTACACCATAAGGAAGTTATTTCACTAAGAAATGTTAAGATAAAGTATAGACATCCCCACACATTCTTTATGTTTTTTCTGGCATATATTTATTATAGTCTACTCAATCTATTTCAATTTTTAGGTAACGCGTAATCACTGGAGCCAATTTTTTTTTCCAGCAACATGTTTGCAAGGGTAGAACCAGACTGTGAAGATGTAAGTCCTGCTTATCTGTACGTGACATTCAACGCAAGCGACTCTACATTTAAATATATTTTTCCTACTATCTCGGATCGAGTTCACAGAAGTAAACCCAGTGCATTTAACATTTGCAAAGTTAGGAATGGATCTAGCTTTAGCAATGCTAATAGATGTTGAGATGTTGTGTGAGCTGTAACTGCTGTCAGAGACTGTGCCTTTTCGATAACGGTAATTCTCAAGGTGTGAAGGTAGAGTTGTTAAACCTCACATGGCAACGGACCAGTCGCCTGAACGGTGGTTTGCAGCACTGATGCCTAGAGAAAATAAATGTATTTGTGCAGAAAGAACAATTAAAGTTGGCAGGAAGGGGGTGCTTAAACTGCTCTGTTAACTCTTGCATCCGCTTGAGAGGTAGATCTGAATCTGCTCCTCTCAGTCCTAACTTCAGGTCTGGTTCTGCTGCGGTTCTGGCTGGTTGGGCTTGTGGGGGATGTTTTCTTCTCCAGGAGGGAATGGTGGATACTGCCTATGGGGAATTCGCCAGCTGGCAGTTCAAGAGGAGGTTTAGGTTGTCACTCCCACTCCCCAATTATTGTGTCTAGCTTGGAGAAGCAAATTTTTAAGCAACAGGACTGCTTTTTGAAATCCACCATACTGCAGCGGTTTATATACCGTTTAACCCTTCAAATTAATTCCCAGACTCTATCTTTAATGCAGAGGCCAAGCAGCTGAGTTTCGGCTTGGCATTTTCTGGCAAACCCAGGTGAAGATGCTGAAGACCCTGCAGCAATAAAGGGGTTTGCTCTTCAGGGACTAATCTAGTTTAACCCCTGGAGTAGCTTTTGCGCCGCTCACTCCTCAGCCTACCTGGAGGAGGACGAGTCGACGGCGGATCCCAGCCCAATGACTCACCCAATAACTTTTCCTGAACGACATCCATGTTGCGCGGAGATCAAAGTGAGTGCTTGGGCAAACGTACATATGGGAAGGGGGTGGAGGAGAACAAGGCTCAGATGGGGATAGCAATCCCAGAAGCTTACTTTTGGGGGATGAAAGCGGTTGTAAGGCCCAACGCGAGTCATAGAAGCTATAGTGTCTTTTAGAGCTATAAAAATGAGTTTGTTACCGAAATGCTCAGCTATTTGCCGGTATCGAACGAGGGCAGCGTGTGTAGGCAGGTGGATTGATCCCTGGTGTTGGCCAGCATCTAGCCATGGTGGATTTAGCCGGCTCCTACTCGGTTCCTGATAACTGACGCAACACCAGGAACACAAACTTCAGCCAGAGGCTTTTTCCCAAGCCTGGGAAATCCCCTGCGAAGCCTCCTGTGTTCAAAAAACCCCTTTTCCCCCTTGGTGTCCTGGATGGAGATAAAGGTCAAATCCCCCCACAGTTTGTCACTGCCTTTTACCAGAGTAAATTAACAGCATACTTCCCTTTTCAATGCCTTTTGATGTGCTAATCGTCACTCGGCCCCACGCAGCCACCCTGTTCTCGCAGGGTACCTAATGTATCCAAGCACAAGTTGAACCGCAAGTCAATGGGATTTCAGCTTCCAAGGGCACTTTTGGGTGACGCAGAGCCAGGGGTGGGCAATGCTGCCTGACGGAAGAGCGAACCACCTTGGGGTGCCTCAGTTTCCCCTTTGATGGGGGACCCTTGGTGGCTTTCTCTCTTATCCTCTGACTTGTTGAGGTGGGCTGCTGCCCAGGGTTTGAGTTGCCACCACCGGCTGCTGGGACCATCAAGCCAGTGATGAAAAAGTAGGCCTGGTTTCTCCTAAAATGCTGTTCTCACACTCTCTGTGAGTAGGATTTCCACACACCCACACCCACAGCTGCTTCCCACGGGGGTTTTTTTGGTGATGTGTGGCAATGAAGCTGGCCTGGCGGAGCTCCCACACACCCTTGGGTCCCAGCATGGGAGTGAGACTTAGCATTTATTTGCTTTGAGCCCTACCCAGACTACGGCAGAAATGGAAACCACCACTTAAATTCCCTTTTCTGGCTGGATTGCTCTTTTTTTTTTGCCTTATCTTAAAAATCCCTTTGCCTAGAGCAGAATTAGCAACAGGCCTTGTTAATGAAGGGATCAGCAACATCTTCCCTGACGGCATTAAAACCTCCTACCTGGCAAATTAGTCCTCCCGCTAACCTCCTTCTCCTCTTACAAAATGTTTTCTTTATTGGAACTTGTTAGCGGTTTGTTACTTGCACTGATGCTCTTTGGCAGTAATTAGAGAGATGCTGAGGAGGCAGAGCCCAGGTTTGGACCCAG
The DNA here is from genome assembly GCA_013400755.1 of Pelecanoides urinatrix. Lineage (NCBI taxonomy): Eukaryota > Metazoa > Chordata > Aves > Procellariiformes > Procellariidae > Pelecanoides > Pelecanoides urinatrix. The sequence goes on along the minus strand of VZTQ01008142.1, from coordinate 47,639 downwards.
ATTTAGCTTTCTGCTGAGTTTGAGGAGTTGCCTGGCCACTGAATTGAAACAGGACTTTGCATTTCAATGGGACGACGCTGCAAGGCAGTGAGTGCTTGTTGTGGCATTTTTGCCAAAACGTGACCAGTTCTTCTCCCGGATGCGTGTCCCCACCTGTACCAGAACAGGGTACGAGCCAAAATGGAAAGGTAAGGGGTCTGCTCCATTCAGCATCTGTCCTTGCATCTCTGTTGAACCTGGCAGCCGTGGGTTGAGAGGTGACTGACCTCTCCTTTGGTGCCACCATGCTCATCTAGTGGAGGGCACCGTCCCTGGCCAGTACCGAGCCGCCAGCTCGGGCAGCTGGTGGTGGTGGTCTTTAGCTCAGCTTTGGGATCCTGGACAGGGAGTGACCAAAAATGTGCAGTTCAGACTTATGATAGGAGAACGCCCTTTTTCTATCATTGCCGTGTATCTCCTACGTGATGCCTGCCCAGGGACAGAGCTATGGTGCTTTACCAAATCTCTCTGCCAAAGCAGAGCCCCGTGGCTGGTGCAGGCATCCCTCGGTACCGGAGCTGAGCCTGCTGAGATGGAGGGGGTTCAGCAAGAAGCATGTTGTTTACACCAGGAAACAGCAGATAGCGATGGCTCATTTTGGAGCAGAGGACCTGTGGAGGTGGCAGCTTGAAGCTCTGCAACACGCTCTTTGCTCATTGTCCAGATGAGTTGCTGAATGTGGTGGGAACAGCCGAGGTGGAGATCTTTGTCCTGGGGAGGAAGAAGGAGCCCTTTTAACCTCCCTGTTCCCAAGCCCGGCAGGGACCGCCGTGCTGTGGCTCCCCTCCCAGCTTCCTTCCCCCTGCCCCGGCCACAAGCCCTGGGGGCTGGGCTGGAAGGACATCTTATCTTGTTTATATAATGCGAGCGCTGGAGGGTCGGCTCTTTTCCTTGGCAAAAAGTTCTCACGCCGGGGGCACACCTCCTCTGCGAGAGGCAGAGCGGTTACAGCTCAGGCTGGTCTCTTTTTTTTGGGGGGGGGGGAAAGAGAAAATTGGCACAGAATAAAAGAGGGAGTTGCAACTCTTGGACACTTGGCGATAGCCAGGAAGCACGGCTGTGTGTGCCGGGGCAGCTCGGCAGCACCCTGCAGCCGGAGGCTCTTGCTTTCCCTTAGGAGAGGCACCCCAGGTTTTTCCCAGCATGAGGGCTGGGAAACTCTTGCAGCGAAGAAGCTGAGGACAGAGAAAGTGAGGAATGCCTTGGGGTTTTTATTTTTAGCAGGCCTTTCTCAGCATCCAAGTGAGGAGACATGTAGTCAGCCAAAGGACCTTCTGTATGAAAGCAGGGCAAGGTCCTTGGCCCTCGTCACCGGCCAAGCGATGCATCCATTCACCTCTGACCAAGGAGGACTAGACACAACCCCATCAGCGCTAACGAACGTCTCCCTCAGAAAAGCCCTGGCCAGGCAGGCGAGACGGAGGAACGTGCCGTAAAACCACCTCCTCGGCGGCGCGGGCTGCAGCCTCGCGACGGACGTGACCCCAGTCTGTTTCAAATGGACTTTTTATGGCCTTACATCACCGCAGCCCGCCCCACCTGCCTCCCCTCTCTCAGCCATGCTAGCCCCTAGGTAGGCAAATTGTGAGGCTGATAATCAATGATTTTTAGTGCATTTCTTGATTAAAAACACCGCGGCTTCTGCTTTATAAAGTCCCAACCGCTCGGCTGATGCACGGCATAAATAAAAAAAAAAAAGCATCTATATCTATATATTTTAGCCCATTTAAGCATGGGAATTCTCATTATCCATCTAAATGTCTGCTCCATTTTGGAGGCCTCCAAAGCTCTTCAAGTCCATGTCACTAAACTGTGTTATCATCTGAGCAAAGGAAGTGAGACCTTTCAGCACACAGACGTTCAGGAGTTATTGCTTGAGCAGTTTGTCATTCTTTGCCAGTCTTTAGGATTAAAAACCATTTAGTTGTTATTATTGTTGAAGGGCTTTTAAAAAATATAATAAAAATAATAATAAAATTAAATTGTTATTATTAGTAGTAGTAATACTACTACTGCTACTACTACAATTCCTTGCTTTTTACTTCTTGAAACTATCTTTATGGACTAAATTTTATGCAGGCAGTAAGAAAATGTTATTCTCTGTCAACAAACAATGTTTTCTTCCCTGCAAAACTGGGAGTGCTGAAATACAGAGCAGTTGAGCTGAGCTTTCCAGGGAAGGGCTCTGACCTTGCTCTTTAATACTCTCCAGGTGGAGAAGCCCTTGAATTAGCCCAAGTCCCAGTTTTAGAAGCAATGAAAATGTAGCCTAAGTTTTTTCACTGTGCGTATCCAGGTTGAAATACCAGTCTTCAAATTTTGGCTCAGAGAATTCCTCTTAGACCAGAGCATAGAGGAACTTGGTGAAAGATTTGCTTTCTGAAACAGGTTGACCCTGCAAGTGTATGGGAGAGTGAACTGTGCAATTCAGAGTATAGAAATCCCTGATTTATTAAACTCTCCAAGGCCTACAGTCCTTAATAAAAGGGGACTCAATCAAGGCTATACCTTCTGCAGCTAAAAATCAGGGAATTTGTATGTTGATTGCTGCCCAGGGCCTACGGATGGCCGTTTATTGCTGTTCAGAGGCAAATTCAGCAGGAAATTTAAAGTTACCCTCTGAAATAAAGGGGTAACCCCAAATTACCCCCAATGCAGAGGAGAGCTGAACTTGGTGATAGATACGTGCAAGTAGGAATGGCACATAGTTGCAAGAAGACCTTAAGCATCCTTTACAAAAAAAAGATTTCTTATTTCTTATCTTCCCTCTCTTTCTCATCCTTGGCTGCTCTGTTGGGCTCAGATTTGGAAGTTTCTCTACTGGGGGTGTAAAAACCCACACAAAACGAGGAGATGTGTAAGAAAAAACTTGTAACTGAAACTACTCACTCTCTTACAGTACACATAATCAAAGAAGGTTGGTATTAACTTTATGGTTAGATGAAAAAAGGCCTTTGAAGGAGTTGAATGGAGCTGTTTGTTTTCCCTTTTGGAGCCCTGTTCCTCCAAGGCATGCTGTCATACTCACCGGACCTGAGTTTTATAGGTTGGACTGGAGCCTTTGACAAAACTGAATTTGCTTTAAATGGCTGAAATTAGATACTTATAATCCAAAGTAAGAGCCTAGGGGCTCTCTTGTGTATTATCCTTCACTCTCAGTCCTTTGCTTTGTAGTGTCAATGGAATAATTTGTTAAGAAATAGAAACATAAAGCAATAATTCTGAAACCGAGAGGGAGCATGGACTAACCCTGTATTTTGCCAATACTTGTTACCTCCTTACCTAACATGACAGTGCCTCTCCCAGAGGTAGCCACTTCAGAGCATGGTTTTGTCAAATTTCTGCTTTTGAAATTATGATTCAAACATTATTTTGTTCTTCGAAGTATTTAAGTGACACCACCGCTTTCCTTTTCTCCCAGTGAGGCAAGACATCCATGGCATGGATGGGCATTCAGGTTGGAGAGCAGAAGAAAGATTTCTTCCTACTCATGGTGAGTCCTCGGATGCCCACTTTCCAACCAATTTTTCAATGAAGTTGAGGTATCTAGATCTCCCACCAGTGCTCGACAAGCTTTCTCAGCAACCTCATCAGATGCCATCCTCTTCCAAATCTCCGGATCGCATCTTTCAGCTGGTCTAAATTGTGGTGGTTTTATTGGCTTCGCAGCCAGTTTATATTAGCTGAGGATCTGGCCCTTTGTATTTCTAGCTTGGCAAGGCAAATAGCCTCCAAATCATCCAACTTTTCCTTCTCTTGCTTGTAGCATTAATTTGTGCATGTGTATGTCCATAGGTGAGGGAGAGTTCATGGTTTTTTCCTTATATACCTGCATGCACGCACACACGCAGACTAAACTGAACACGAAATGTGTTGGGCTGAATGGATGCTATAACAATGGCAAGAAAAATCTTTAAACAGACGGAAAATATTGGGACTGGCTTTCCAACTGCACTGTTCTCCTACTATTAATGGAGCATTTACTCGGGTGGCAGTGTACACCCTGCGCCTATTTCCCATCGATCGAAAGTAGAAAGTCCCACTAAGATGCTCACTAAAACCACCAACACTGTTCACATGGTTCAACAGAAACCCAGGAAATTTATACCATGACTGGATTTTGATGCATTTAGACTACTTAACAGTAATTCTCCGTCATCCTACACTCGAGCGATCCAGCCCTATTTTTCACGTTTCCTGATGTGCTGCTTCAGGAAGCCCTACCTGCATTTCTCTCTGTATCTCTACACAAGCATTTAAGGAATTTCATGAGGATTATTATTAACAGATTACCCGAGAGTGACTTTCACATGAGGGCAAAAACATACCCTTACGTTGGTTTACACACAGGCTATGCTCTAGCCTGTGATCCGGTCTAGGCACTTCACGCTGTTAAACAAATGGGTTCGCTACAGGATTCAGAAACAAGGACCTGCAGGGTTTGAAAGGGATGTGCTGCCTTGAAACCTCTTCTTCAGGGTGTTGTTTGGCCTGCCGGTGTCTTGGCATGTGATGGGGTTGCAGCTTGCCTGTCAGTTTTCTAAGAGTAATGACCGTTGGTTTATGAGACTGTACTTTAGGCATGTAAAGAAGTTGTAAATGTTTTTTGAAGTGATAGAGCTGAGCTGATCAGATGTCTCCTTAGCACCTACACCCTCTGCAGTAGAACTTGTCACCTACTGTTACGAAGGGAAAAACCAACATATTAATTTACTGCCATTGCTGCCTAGTGGGATTTATGCATACCTTACTGTTAATTGGAGATTATCACATCAGGGTTCTCATATCACTAAAAGAACAAACCCCTATATCACGAAACATGTAATCGTTGCCAGTTGAAAGGCCTCCTTCTCTTCGTGCTTGCATTGTGGAGTAGAATATAAAAACCCGGGGCTGTCCCCGAGAACAGGCTCAGGCACTGACACTGAGGTGGGATGGGGGATGTGGCTGGAGATGGACGTTATCAACACGTTGGAGGGAGGAAGGTGGAAAAAAGAAAGTCCTGGTGGAATCCATCCTTTACTTTAACACATGTAATTCCCCTTGTGAGCAAGCGTGCGCCGGCTCGGCATCCCACCAGCGCTGGAACAGCATCTGCCTTTCCTCCAGAGCAGCAGCTCGGTGCTTTCCACTTCCCAGGGAGCGGCGGGAAGTGTCGCACAAGGCTCTGCTTTCCCCATCCTCATCCCATGCCTTCCTGCACGGCGTGTTGCAGCCCCATTGGCAGCCTCCCCAAAGGTGAGGAGGTACAGGTGCATCCCAGCCCCAGCTGCAGAAATGGGGGGAGCATCTCTCACCCCCGTGGTGCACGGCCGGGTTTCGTGGTGGTGGCTGGACATCGAGGGGCTGAGCTATTTCGCTCTTCGTTTGCCCCCAAAAGGGACTCTGTAGGCTGCTACGGGAATGCAGGTTTATTCACCTGCCCTTCCTGAGCTAGCTCAAATATTTAGTGACCAAGAAACTTCCTCCAAGTCCAATTTTAAAACTTATCTTTTTGTTAAAACACAGCTCCATAGGCCAAATTTAGCACTGAAGAGGCATCATATGGATCATATGGAAGGCTGGGAATAAAATTAATTAATGCGTGGATTACAATGACCTATAAATGTCATTGTTTCATCTCAAAGATATATTAGTACTGTAATTTTTACTTAACTCTTTCAAAGGACCACATGTGAGCACCACTGAATGGATACGGAAATTATTTATACAGCATGTTAAAGGGACATTAAAGCATTTCATAGCATGTGGTAGGCCTCTCAGCGAGGCGAAAGACACAGATCAGCTATCCAGCTGTGGTGTGCTGCTTTGGCTGTGCCAAAGCCACCAGATGATGCAGCTTTCCTGCCTGCCTGCCTCTAAAATAAATGTGAGCTGCATTCCCCAGGAAGGGGCTGGATGCGTAGTCCTGGGCAGGGGATCCCCATCTTTAAATCCACGGAGAGGCCAAGGGCAGAGGTTTCAGTTTTCAGGTGTTTTTTACTGCCTGTTTTGTGCCCTGGCTGTATTTTCTACCCCAGGGTTTGCCCCGCATCAGGTAGGCACCAGCCTTTGCACGGCCACTTTCTTTAGGAAATCCAGCATCCCCCAGAGATCAATGACTTGCGGCTGCTGCCAGCTTCAGCGATTGTAGTGGTTAGGAAACCCTTTGTAGCTGTGCCTCCTCTGCAAAATAATGATAATAATAATAAAATAAAAATAATTAAAAAAAGAGCATCCTGTACGGGCTCCAGCTCCCCAGGGAGGTGGCCAGATCCTCTGCCCTCCCACTGTGCTTCTTCCAGCCTGGGGTACCAGCCCCGCTTCCCCGGCTTGTGCCTCGGCAGTGAGCACTGGCTGCGAATGGGTTATATATATACTATATATACACACACACACACAAAAATTATATGTATATATGAAATATAGATGCAAATTTTTATTTATACATATATGCAAAACACATACGCTACATATATGCAATATATATATGCAAAAAACCAATAAAATCTATATACACATGAAAAGAAGGCTAATGTGGGTCGGAGCCCTGCCGGGATGGAGGTGCATATGCGCCTCCCGTTACAGAAAATAATGACTATGAAGTATGGCAGCAACCCGGAGAAGCCTTCGGGTGACATCATAAACCAGCTGAGCTTTGCCCTCTGGGTTTATGATGATGTCATCAGAACGCCTTGACAGAAAATATCTTTAACCTTGCAATTCACACTTGACCATCATTTATTTGATAATCTATATGCCGGGTGACAAGGCTAACCGCTCTGTAGGCTGAATCCAGAGCGGTGCGTGCGGTCCAGCACCGCCTTCCCCTCCACGAAGCCTCGGCAGGGGCTGGGGAGCAGAGCCTGTATTTTGGGTACAAACCTGAGCACGAGTTTGATTAACGGTTTGGGCCAACACATGACTTCACACGTATCTATATGTCTCAGGAGATGTTTTTTGGAGGGAGTGTAGAGTGATTATTGATGATACTGAGATATTGATGGCCTGCATGGTGCACGCAGGATGGACAGAGGTGCTTGCGGTCCAGTTTGGGTCTTGGCCCTAAAACCCAGCGAGGTCTTAAAACCCAAGTGCAATTTCAGGTGCCTAAAAAATACCCCCAAAAATACAGAAGTAAGGCTATGGAGCCCGTAGTGGCTTTTGAAAACTTGGCTGTGGCTCCGTTGGGCCCTGGGACCCCAATCACATCCATTATTTTGGAAAATAATATGCAATGCATGTTCCAGCCAGCCTGCGATGATGTTAAACTGTGTGCTCAGCATATAGATGATCACGACCACAGTTAGAGGAAAAAAACTTGCATAATATTTACCAGAACGGCCAAGAAGTGAGATTGGGTGATATGTTCAGTAGGATAAAAAAAAAAAAAAAAAAACCAACACAGCAGGTCAGTTTATATACAATTTTAACTGTATTTGACATTGTGATTTTCTTCTTTCGGATTTACATGCTGGAGAAGATTGTAATGCAACAACATTGCTGCCGTGAGTACTCTTTGGCTGGCACCTTTGCTTTTAAAACAATGCGGTCAGATTGTTTTTCGTTGAAGATTGCAAAAATTATAAACAAGGCGGGGACACGTGCAAAGTGATCTGACTCTCTTGATGGCAGCAGTAAACCAAAACTTGGAGTCGGCTCAGGGATTTCAAAACAAAGCAAGTTTTGGGTCATCTACGTATTTGTATAGCAAAAAAAAGAAAAAAAAAAAAAGAAAAAAGAAGAAAATACTGTATATGTACCTGGGAACCATAGGTTCCTCTCTCAAATTCCTATATATTAGTAGGGTATAAAAAGGTATTGGTTTCCGAAGTAACCATAACAACATGTTTTCATGAGTTCCCGTTGAGAAGCCAAAAACCTTTGTGAGCAATAAATCAACCAGTTTATATCTCTGAACTTAAATCTTTTATTGGTTACTGATTAACTTAACTGTGCTGCCTGACAAATCTTCATAATAAATAAGCTAACCAGCAAGCCCTTAAAAAAATGCAGCTCACTTTGTTTAAAGGACTCTCCCTGAAACATGCTCTACATTACACGGAATTTGGCAGTCAGCATGTGGTCATGTGCACGTTTCAACATGGATCTAAACCCCAGAAATCACAAGACGTGGAGTTATAAAAAAAGATCCCTCTGCAACTACTTTAAGTAAATATATGCGTTGATATTTATCAGCGGTGTTGCTATGGGCAAAATAATTAGTAACTACTAATTAGCGTAGTCCTTTTGAAGGAGTATAGTGGGAAAACGTCTATTGACTGACGGTGCTGGGGTTGTGCTAAAGATGATGGGGTAGCAGCAGAAAGTTATACAGGTAAATTGTGGGATTTTAGATATGTGCATCCTGTAAATGTATAGTCTTCCTGAGGTCAGGATGTTGCTGGCTACATTTTGGGAAGCTTTTCTTTTTTTTCCCCTGTTTTTTGTGGAAGGCTTATGTGAGTTGCTGGCTTCCACAGTAAGTCTACATTTAAATTAATTAAACTGATGACAGTTAAATTGTACTAAGTAGCTTCGATATAAAAGATGATTCCCAGATTTTTTTCCATGCAACTTAAAAAAAAAAGAAGGAAAAAAAAAAAGAAGAAAGAATCCGAGGAACTTCGTTCTAAACATCTGTCTGGGCAGATGTCAAAATGCAGAGTGTTACTGCATTATACTGTGTGAGTATATGACACCATGTTATTACTCTTGGCTTAAATATTCACAATGGATTTTATGATCTATTTAAAAGAAACCTTTGATGAAAGTGTAAACTCTTATCTTTTGTGATACAATAAGCACCTTTGTGGAACTAATTCTAGAGTAAATATTGAAAAATAACACAATATTTTCTACGTCTTATTCACAGCACATGAATATTTATACAGAGAGAATTACGGATATGTGATGGTGGAAAAGATTTGGCAGATTTTCTTTGAAAATGAATTTTGGTGAATAAACTCCCTTTGAAGTTAGATCGTGTTGTTCCGAATTGCTCTGGATAAAATCATAAGCTTCAAACCGTACGTTAGCCAGCTGATTATAATCTAGTACAATAATCCGCATTTCTTTAAGAATGAGAGAGACAGTGTCAAGGACATTACAAATCCAATAGTAATTTAGGGAATTGAGCTAGAACGAGGCAATGCTTATAACGCTAATATTCCAGAAACATGTTGTATAATTTTTGTTTCCAGATTGCATATATTAACCCATTTTATTAACCTGTCTATAGCCTTGATTCAATAAACCATTCCTATTCAGCAGAGCTCTAAAGCATATGTTTGCCTTTAAACACATGCTTAAATCCCATTGACTTTTTAATGCTTAAAGTTAAGCATGTGCTTAGATGTTTTTGCTTGGCTCTGCAAAATAAAATTAAAAAAAAAAAGTATCCTGGGAAAAAGAAGCAATAAAGGATGAAATTTTAAAAAGCTTAAAATAAGAAACCAAACCTCCAAACTGTTCATTTTTCCCCCCTACTCTCAAGAACCCACAAACTATTTTTAACTATATACCTGAAACAAACAGAAACGATTTTCATGCCTTATTTTGGAGCATACTTGGACCTGAAATGGCTGAGACTCTTTGCTAAAGAGACGAACAATAGTGGGAATATCTCGCTGTTTGCTTAATGAGCAATGAATGGAAGTGTGAAGGTGAAAAGACAGATTCTGGGTTCGAGAGTGACAAGGTGAGACTGCTTCTTTATCACACCTTTCTTTTTTTAAACTCAAGCATCATTTTCAAAGCAGTAAAAAAAAAAACATAATAATAAAATAAAATCTGTGGCTGGGAATTGCTCCGTAGCTCGCAGCCAACTGATTTGCGTTTACTCCCATTGCTTGCTTCATGGGAAATGTCAACTTGCTACAGAAAGTTTTAATTGGTTTATGAGTGATATATTCAAGCTGCTTATTTCCTAAAACATCTGTTTTTGTTTTAGTTCCCCAATGTCAAATGGTTGGTGATATCCCAAGGTAGCACGCTGTTTCCAAGTCATATTTCCTGGGGTATCTATCAATAAAAAGCCCCTTAAATTGAGCATAATGAAATTAGTACAAAGTAGTCAAGAAGTCTCCAGAATCAAGATATCAAAACGTCCCTATTCCCATTATTTTTTTCCGTATTGCTTGTGATTGACTGATTTTGGGGCTTGGAGGAAGAAAGCTATGATAGTTATGGCTTATTTAATCTTTTTTCCCCCTACCTCTCCGATGGCCTTGAGCAAGTTTAATTTGTATTGTTATAGAAATTGGAATTAAGCCAGGGGAAGCACAAGCCTCGTGCTGCACCCGATGGCAAAACCCAGTCATTTTTCTACTCGGTGGACAAGGAGACTACAATTTGTTTGAAGATCTGTCCGCTCCATGTGACAACAGGACTCCCAACGTAAACAGGCAATTGTGAGAGCTAAAAATGAGCAAAACATTCATAAGAGGTTTTCATCTGCATGCACACAGACACACAAAATCCTCAGTTTCCCACCATCCTGTGCCTTGGACCAGAAAGGAAAAAAAAGATTTTTTTAAAGCAGTTATCGCTCTCAATACCTGAATATATGCAGGGGTCTTCTATTTGGATCACAAAACAGAGTAGATTTGCAGTATTTTTCTACTAGGTGGTCCAAAACCCAATTGGCTCTATTTTCATCCATCATTTATTGTGAATTTTGTTTTTAAGCTTTTGGGGAAAGGAACACTTGAGAAGTTTTTTCCTGAGTTAAAGAAAGCCAATTTGAAGCAGAGGCAGTCCGACTGAAATCGGTCAAAACAAAGCCCACCTCAAGAGTAAATCAAGTGTTACTTATCAAAATAAGCCTAAAAGCAGAAGACAGAGGAGGGGGGAAAAAAAAACTTTGCAGATTAACTTTCTTACCAAACTCATTTGCGCCCGAATGAAATGAAGTTATAAGGATAAAATTCTCAGCAGATTTGCACAGCACAGTAATAGCCTTTATGCTTGGAAATTTATGGGCCATGGACAGTTTATAAGAAACGATGTAGTTCATCAGAGAAGCAGACTGATGGAGCACATGGGAGCATTCTGCGCAGGAAGTTGGGTTTTGGAATAATACTTACTTTGATAGAGTTGTTTTGTTAGCTAAGTAAAACAGTAGGGAAGCCAATGGCCACTTAGGCTTCAAACATAAATATATATTTATAAGTCACCCAGCTGCTTAATTGAGATCTCTAGTGTTTTCCCTAAGTATATCTTATCCAAAAAAACAGTAACAGCAGAAAATAACAACAGCAGCAAAGACCTGCTGTATGCTGAGCTTCATTTCGTCAGTCGGTAGTAGTTAGGGGGAAAATGGAGCATTATTTTAGGGGCAGATTCGTTGAGGTTCCTGGAGGCTCTTCAGCCCAAGTAGCGGCTCAGATTGGGCTCAAATTGCTCTCTAGCAATTGCCTCCCCAAGAAGCAGCAGGGTAGATGCCCTTGCCATACTTCTGACCTCTCCTGGTGGCTTTTCCTCTAGAAGAAGGGTCCGGCGTAACTTGTGTCTGAGTAGTGTTACCAAGTATTTGCAACCCAGTTTGGAAAGATAAATGCTGGGGTTCTTGCCAGATGCTAGCTGTGTTCGCCGTGGACGGGGAGGGAAGTACATGGGGCTTCAAAATGTTCTCCAAGGGAGGTTACACAGGGGATGGTTCATTAAATTTGAGCAAAGAACTGGAAAATAAGATTTCACACTCCTAGGCTCGAACAGCCTGGGTGAATTTGGGATCCCTGGAAAATCCTGAGCAAATTTGGCAAGTTCTGGGGAGCTTCAGGAAATACTCTGGAGGTTTTTGTGAGGGTGTTTTATTCTTGGAGCATACCTCCAAGGTGAGGTAGAGGGTAAGGCCTCCCACTCAGCACCCTGGGGTGCTGGCCAGCTCTCAAAAGCCATGTCTGGCTTTACTTGTGGAGTCCAAGAGGGATGGACGTTGGGGTTTGGGCTCAGCTTCAGCAGTCCCATGGTCAGAGCTTTTCTCAGACCTCTGTTTGATTGAGAGCAATGGTTTTAATCCATGTCTCCTACTTTCCGGGTGAATATCCTAACTTGGAGGCTGCTGAATATTTAGAGATGTGGCTCTTGGTCTTTTCTGATGCAATTGTTTCTCCCTGTACAGGCAGTTCAATATAAGTTGCAACAGAGACTCGAAACCAATTCTTTGACATCTCCTAGATTTGAACTTGAGTCTTGACCTGAGCGAGACTTGAGAGTTGAGTTTTCTCTCCCTCCCTCCCCCTCTCTCATCAGGAGATGGGCCTGAACTGGCTTTGGTGTGAATCCTAGGTCTTATCCATCTATCCCTTCCCTTAACAGGGGTATCCACATCCTCTGATAAAGTCTAATTTTAGGACGACGTCTCTGTTCAACCAGGGCTTTGAGCACAGGCTAAGATTTAAATACTCACTACAATAATTTACTTAATTGGGACCTCAGAAGCATTAGAGGGCCTTAGTAGCAAAAATGGACAGATTTGTGAAGAAACACGATGGCTGAGTACTGCTGAGAACTCCATGCAAAGCACTGAAATATCACAGACCTGTCCAACCTGGCCAACTTGTGGGGGATCAGGGTCTTCTCCTGCAGCTGGTGGTCCTGGGACCATCCCGCACATTCACTGCAATGCCCGGTAGCTGGAAAGATGCTCTCAGCCGATGGTCTTTAATTTCCCCTTCCCCCCCGCAAGCTCTCAAGTATATTTGTGTTCAAACCAGAGTTTGCTCCTTATCATGCTCACAGCCCGTTTCCTCCTCCTGTTTTATAGGCAATGAAGTCTAAATGGTAAATTAGTGACATCTTCATTATTATGGCAGTACAGTGCAGTGCCATCCTAATGCTATTCCCCGTAGGAGTGAGCAGAAGGAGAAGCTAGGATGGAAGCGATAACGATTGCATTCCAGTATAAATATCTGAAACGATAGCCAAAAACTGCTGTGCCGCTCTCTGGCTTTTCCTGTAGCTTTGTTTCTCCAGCTGAAAACATTTTGGAGAATATTCGCTCGCTTCAAAACTGTCCTCCTCTCTCGTGGTGCAGCTGAATTTATCCATAGCTGCCGAGCCACACGGCTGGAAATAGAAACAGGTATTTTGGAGAGCTCGGCTCGCTGAGGGGATGGACTCAGGGGGAGCGGCTCTCCAGATTTATGAAGAGCTCTTCCATCGCTGTTCACACCTTCCTTGGGAAAGATGCTGTCAGGAAAACCGCCCCAGAGCTTACCAGAGAGTAGGAGCCAGACGCTGCCGTGATTTGCTGCTCTTCCTTTCTTGTGTGAAGCAGGGGGGAGCCTTTCAACGTTGGGTTGTTTATTTTGTTTGGTGGTACTTGCCCACAAAGCGGGGGGGAAGGATCTTAAATAATATCGTGGTTCGGACAGCTCGAAAGTGTTGAAGAGAGCTGCATGAAATCAGTTTGTAGCTTTTAAAATGTGGTTTTGGCAAAGCCAAACCGGCAGGTTCATTTCTCATCCCACAGTGGTTGGCTTTGAGCTCCTTGTTTGCCCAAAACCTGAACCTCTCTGTGGACATCAGCCAAACTTTGTCATTTCTGGAGCGGAACTGGGGGACTAGACAGTTGTTCTCTCGCTTCGCCCCCATTCTCGACTCCCACGGGCGCACCGGTGTGGCTCCTGAAATGTGTGCTGAAGCCTGCCTCTGTGACTGCGCTAGAAAGGGATGTCCACACTGTGCTTCAGCCTGTTGGCAACCTGGTCCTTCCAGTGAGGAACTGGGGTTTTAGCTCTGTGGCTTCTTGATGCACTATCAGCTGCAAAAAAGCCTGTGCCCGAAGTCAGGGGAGTTTGCCCTTTGCAAAATTTGGGTCTCAGTTTGCTCTAGGACAGATGACATGCATCCTCTAAGTTGTCCATCTGAAGGAATGAGCATATAAATTAAGCACTTCTGGTCCCAAATGGCTTGGTAAATCGGAGGGGTATTGGAAGCTGGGAAGAGGGTGGCATTGCTGAAGCGCATCCCAGGGACCAGCCCTGCTGTCTCCGCAATTGTAGCACGTACATCCATGCAGAGCTGACCCGTGGGCACGGTGTGCACAGACACCCACGCCTGTGTCACTGAGCAAAGCTGCCTCCTGCCTAATTTTATAAATTTGCCCTTTTGCAGTCGCTTGTTCACTTATGGTTCACTCTATGATTTTGACTAGATGCAAGTTTACTTTTTAAAGTCAGGGATGGAAGAATTTGTTTTACTCACTTTTTGCTCACTTAGAATTTTAATGGGTATTTCTTTCTTTTTTTTCTTTGAATTAGAGGTCTTCTTTTAATTAAGACTTTAATATTGTGCAACTTGAAGAAAGCTTTAGTTTGTATCCAGAAGAACCACAGACTTATAAAACCAACAAATAAAGTAGAAAGAAATAACTGGTCATTTATAAGGAGGAAGACCTTTGTGCTTAAAATGCATCACCGCGCTGGAGTTCGTGTGACTCTGTCTGAGTGCAGTGCTGATGTGCCAATCACTCAAAATTAGGAAGCAAAACTACCTATATTTAAGCAAACCAGATGATATCACTACGGGTCGGTAGTGATATCATTTACCCTTTTGCTTTCCTGACCTGGGATCTCATTTTTAGGGGTGCTGCTCATTGCTAGGTGGGAGTTGCGAAGACGCTGCGGGTGCTCTGTCCCTCTGCAGCCCAGCTCCTGCCCAGCTTACCCCGAATTTCCCAAATCTTGCTCCTATTGCCTAGGAATCAGTGACATGACAGAGGGTTTGGCGGTGGGACAGCTGGCACATCGCAAAGGTGCTGGAGCTGTTGCGGTGACCATCTGACCCAAGGACGTGTCGCCTGGCTCTCTCCGCCGCTCTCGTGGCCTCCTGCTCTCCTTTCTCCTCATGTGGCGTGTCCTCTTCAGCGTATTCATCCTGCCTTTGGTGTGTCATGGCAACTGTGTCAGATGTTTTATTAGTACTTTTTTTCTTTTACCCTGCAACTGAACCCGGTCTCCTGGGAAATATGGGCTGAACCCAAAAGACATTAACGTGCCTGCCAAAATGTCATTTTTTCAACCTATGGAGGAAAGGAAAAAAAGAAAGGCAAAAAGAAGGATCATCCCATCCTAGGTACGGCCACGTTTTGTGACTTTAATCATGTTTATAAGGTGGATATTTCTCAAATGATAGGAGCTACTGCAGAAGCAGCATGGCAGAAGCCATGGCGAGTGGTGCTGGAGGAGACCTTGGGAGGTCACCAGGTCCGGTTCTTCACCTACACCGAAGTAGCCATTCCTGGACTAGACAAAAAACCAGAGAGGATTGAAGGCTGGTTTGCACGGTCCTGTTTGGACTCCATCCCTCTAAATTCAGTCAGACCCAAACATTGAAAAAAAAAGCAGAATTTTTAATGAACGGTGTGCTCTTCCCACAGTGTGTAGGTATGTTGTGTTATCATTACCAAGCCCAGTAAAAGGAAAAATATCTAACTCTACTTTGTCATGATTTTTCTCAGTTTCGCAGCTTGCTGCTGCCATGATACTACCCAAGGTCCACCACTGCTTTGGCATTCAAGAAGACCAGGTTTGTTCTCTGGGTGGTTTTAAGCCATCCTGGCTGATTTTCCTATAGACTTGCTACTCAGCACGTACAAATGACCTTCCATTACTGAGCTCCCATTCACTGGAGGTGGCCAGAGCTTTGTAGGGGATGGGAGGACAATTTTTTATTTTTTTTGACCTTTCGGACGTGGCAACGTTAGGGGAAGCCCAGAGCTTGCTCACACTTCAGATCCCACAGTGGCCTTCCAGGCGTCCCCACCGAGGTATGAGATATGGCAATCAGGAGCGGAGAAATGTCAGAGGAGTTAATAAACACATAGCAGGCAACATAGCTTCCCAATGAATTTGCTGGTAGGCACTCCTGGCCCATCAGGTGTGGGAAATTGCAGCCCTCCGGGTGATATCAGGCAAGTTTTGCTCGTTTGCCAGAAGAGCTCGTTAAATGCCAGGTCGGCACTGACTCAGGTTTTCAGTAATTGGGGGAACAACAGGAACCGAAGCTCCTGGAGTTGGTTGTGGTTGACTGCTCCAGCAACAGCATCACGCGCTGGAGGAGGGAGGGAGGAAAAAAACGTGTTTTCCAGGGAATCTAATTGCACTGAGTGGTGGCTGGAGGGGTCCTGCAGTGCATTTCGTGAGAGTTTACATAGTTCTGGATCCTCTGCCACTTAGAATGGAAAAAAGAAAGCCAATCTGTTTGATCAGGCCTCTCCCACTCGATATGTGTATTGGATTCTACATTAAAGCTTTTAACAGTTACGTACACATCTGAGCTGGAGCTATTGTTAGCCCATGTGATGGATTAAGATCAAGAATGTTAATGTTATCCAAAGGAACGCTTTTTAATGTATATTGCGATTGTATAAACAGGGTCACCAGAGCTAAATGGGATGTCAATGACCTATGAAGATCATAAAGTAAACAAAAGATCTTAAAATAAGCATGTAACCTGAACACGTCGGGGATTGTTGTATATCAAAGGCATTTGCTTATATAAAGTAAGGGAAAATTACTTACGGGTAATGTTGTTTGCCACAAGTCTACCTCTTGCCTGCTCTACAAAGGAAACCTACCCGGAGGGACTGGGGTATGTCTCCATCTACCAGGAAGCACCAAGCCCGCGGGCCCCGACCGAGCAGAGCCTAGCTTTTGTACAGGCATAGTAAACATACGCTTAAATCCCAGGCAGCAGTGATGAGGCGTTGTTCCTGGTGAACAGCAAGGCTCCTCCTGGAGCCTCATTGAAGAAGGAAGGAGGATGACCCCACCAAACGCTGCTGCCAGGCGGGTTTCGGAGCCCCAGTGACACAGGGAGACCAAGGCAGGTCCATGGGGCCAGGCGGCTGAGCGGGAATTAGTGTACACCAGATGGTCGAAAACACTGGGAAGAGACAAGGAGCATTTTTTTTTTTTGTCTTTAAGTACATTAGCATTTTCCTCCTTGTTTCCACACCATTGGGATTGAAGAGTTGGCGCTTTTTTGGCTTGGTTTTGCTTAATTGGTAGTCCCTAAATTATTGCTGTGGGAGGGTGAGCCCCTTGTTCAAGATGCCCTAACCCACAGGGGCTTAAGGGATTTTTTGTGAGATAGCAGGGTTAAAATCAGGGATTTGTCCTAGAAGAAGGGGATCCTGGGGTCTTCCTATCCTGTCCTCAGTGCAGGTGGTCATCCTGCTAAAGTGCAAAGCCTTTCATTTGTCCTCGCTGAATTCATATTTTTCTTCAAGCCATTTCTCTAGTTTTGCCTTCTAATCCTGTCCTTACAGTCCCTCCCAGCCTGGTCCCCACTGCAAATTTAATGAGGATGTTCTATCCCGTTAGCTGGAGCCCTCATGGAAATAGTGGCCAGGGCCAGGACTGATGCTGGAGAACACTTTTGCCATTGCAACCAGGAATCATAGAGAACATCTTTCTGGGAATGGCTTTAAGAAATCGTTTTACACTTAGCCCAAAATAATTCTATCAAGACCATGTTTTCCTGATTTGCTTGCAAGAATATCATAAGAAACAGTTTACTGAAGTTGTAGTATGTGATACTTATTGCTCTTTCTGTACAGGCTCTTATGCTATCATAGGAGGAAATTCTGTTAGTCTGGTAATATTTGTTCTTGGGAAAAGTCTGTATTGACTAGTCCACATTTCCTTGTCATCTTCTAGGTTGTTTTCAAATTATTTACTTGTTCTAGATTTTTTTTTTCCCTAGCAGGTTAAATTACTGGTCTAAAATACCCCAGCTCTTTAAAAAAGAAAAGAAAACAAAGAAAAAAAAAGACTGAGAAGCAAACCCCCAAAAGACCTTCACCTGTCCTCCATAAGGTCTCAGATTAACCCTGGAGAGGTGGCCACACCTAGCTCCTTAATTACCATCAGGTGATGTTCATCAAGCCGAGCTGAGCTGGAAGCATCTAGTTAATTTAAGCTCTCTGTGAGCTTGTTCTACTGTGTCTTCAGGCTGGGAGTTTCTCTCTTTGTTTCTGGAATTATTTGTATGGGGTCTTGTGTTATGGTTGATCTCAACAAGGGCTGATGCAAAACAGAGGTGAGAACAAAGCAAACTGGAGAAAAGAGGGGATTAATCAGTGATTTTTTTCCTTCCTGTGTGGTACTATTTTGCTGGCTCTGCAGAAATCCTGCTGGACAGGAGAGCTCCAAGTAAGAAGGTGGGGATATGACTTTATTTTATCCTTTAACCTCTGTCACTCTCTGCCTGAGACTATGTTCTTAGGCTTCTAAATGTCCTGCTGTATAGCAGTTAGGTGAGATGAAACCTGATGCCTGTGGTAGGGCAGGTCTAAGTGCTTTTCCCTGAGTAACTGGGCACTGGGACCAAGGGAGATAACTGCTCCCAGTTGCTGGCAATAAATGATCCCTTTGCCTGCAGCCCTGACCCTGATCTTTACCATATGTACCCTATCTTGCAGCCCTGCCAGGGCTAAGCTCCCACAAGCAACCCTAAGATGGTGCAATGCTGCTGCTGAGGAGTAAGGCACTGTGGAGCTTCTCTTCCCTGTGCCTTGTTGCTTCTTTTCACATCTACTAGACCATTTCTATGGCCTTTCTCTTCCCTTTCATCAGGGGTAGGAGTTTGGGGTCTTGGTGCCCTAAGTGACTCAGGGAGGCCAATATCCAAGAGCTGTTCCCACCAACTCTGGGCTTTTGCTGCCATCTCAGCTGCCCCGAACAATGGCCTATGCCTCGCATGTCCCATGGCTGCTCTCCCTTTTCCAAGGGTAGGAAAGCGCATCCAAGGCAGAGGAGGCCCGAGAACCAGGGTCTCCCCTATGTTGTGAGCATAAACCTTCTTCCAGCTCTTGGGAGAGAGTTATTGATGTTTGGAGCAGTTGCTTTGGTTGCCAGCTGTCAAGCAGCATCCCTCATTGTTCCTATGTTACCTCTGGGGGTTTCTTTGTTTTGGTGTAATTTGGTTTTTTGTTTGATTCGGAGAAAGTTAGTTTCCATTTACCTTTGGGAATTTTCTGTTAAGTTAATGTGAACTGGAATATCAGTGTTTCGGAAAGATGACAGAGAAATACAGGTTTATCCCTTGGCTAGTGGAGAAAAAAAAGAAAAAGTTCACAACATTGATAGACCTTTGCTTTTATGTTTCCCATTAGGTGCAGGCATATAGTTTTGATTTCTTCCTGAGATATATGTACCAAGGCACCACAAAGGAATGTAAATCACCCATATACAAAATGGTCCTTGCTACTTGAGCAAGCTCTTCATAGCATGTAAAAATTCAGCTGTTCTCCATTACAGATATTACGATAGTAATCAGCAATTTCAAACTCTTTCAATAATTGTTAGCCCAAAAGGTTTTGTTTATTTGTTTACTGGCATTGAATGATGGTTATTATCAGCTTTGAATGACATTCAGCATTCATTTTGCAGCTCTGTCTGTTTTCAAATATTTGGGGATGTCCTTGTTAGGATGTTTTCAATGCAATTTCATTCACAGTAATTCCAAAGCACGCGCGCTGTATGTGATCAATTAATTACCGCTTGTAATCAAAATTTTTCTTAACATGCGGAAACACAGACAGCAAATATGCCTTAAAATGTCTTTGTTTTGTCAGGAAAAGACCTCCCAATGTGCTTTCAAATATGTAAATAGGTTTGTGCTCGATGATGAAGCATTGCTGTGTGGTTTAGCCAAAGAAAGGCTCCTCTGTGGAAGGGCCGTGGCATGACTCAGTGGTGGGGCTGGTGGCTGTGTGCTGTGGCTTTGGTCCTCCTGACTTCAGGGACTCCGATAGCAGATGTGAGAGCTCTCAGCTGAGTGAATTACTTCCCTTGCTGGTAGAAATTAAACACCTTTTTTTTTTAAACTGGTCCAAGTGACTTTGGAACAATGTCAGGGGAAGTTAAGCATCAAACTTCCTCAGGTGTTTCTGCCCATCCCAGGTGGTTTCTAGGTGCTACTTCTGCTATGTTTTGCACGATGCCTACATAGTCATTTTTCTTGAGAAAGTAACCACTGAACTGGAATAAAAGCGGGAGGTGAGTTTTGGGGTTAAGGTGAAGAGCTGTTCGGGAGAGATTAGATTATCCCCTATCTGCCCGTCATAGGGCTTTTCCTGTTTGTTTGTCTGCATCATCTTCCAAAACATCTGGCACTGGCCTTTGTCGAGATAGCACGATCTGCAGGTTAGATCCTGTGTGGTCTTCCCTGTCAGGAAGAAAGGGCATTCGGATAAGTTAAGTAGCTGGGAGTCGCAGAAAGGGCTGGTCTTGAAGGGAGTTTTCAGCTGAAGATGGATGAGCTCCCCTGCTTCGTGGACCTATTCCCCCTGTTACCCGATTTCTTTATGACATGCTGGCAGTCGCCGTAGCTGGGCTCTCGCTGCGAGACGTCAGCACCGCACTCACAGCACTGCAGGAAAAATAAACCCATTCAGACCAAGCAAAACACTTGGAAAAACATGCAGATGTCTTTTTTTTTTTGGTAGTGGATTTTTTTGGGGGGGTCCAGAGTTGGGCTTCCTCTTAAAGCTTCGCATACAAAGACCTTTTTGTGAAGGTTGTCAGCCTTTGCATTAGATTTGGCAATTTTCTTCTGACGCCGCTGTCGTAGAGGAGGAGAGAGGAAGGGGCTGATGACAGGAGCCCATTAATTAAAACTAGATACTGTTTTAATTTTGGTCACTGTCTTGAAAGCAATAGCAATATGCCTTGGTCTTTTTCTCTTCTCCACCTGATTAGAAAGAGAGGTCAGGTTCTTCCCTGTGCTGAACCACCATCGAAAGCATTGAAATAGGGGTCTTAAGAGATCTAGTTAGGCTTTCTGGGTTGTCCAGGCAGATTGATACCATCTGGAAATCTGGCTGGGGAGAGGATTTGAAATCTGGACCCTGATACTGGCTTTTTAGTCTTCCATTTTTCTAAAGTAGCTTTTCAGTGGGAGTAAATGACTCTAATTGTATTGAAGGAGCTTGACTAATTCACACCAGCTGAGGGACTGGCCCCTGAGGTCTGGGCTGGCCTGTTCTTTCTGTGTCCTGTTTTTTAAAAAAAAAAAAAAATCCAACTTTTTGGATAATAGTGTAGAAATGGAAGTCCTTGGCTACTTGGCATTCAGTTTGAGATGCAGCAGCACCTTCTGGGAAGAGTGTGTATTTCCATGGTGGCTCTAGTCAAAAAGCTATTTCCACTTAGGGAAAGGGGCATCATTTGTCCTCTTCCACCTCCATCCAGCAAAGGGATGATGAGGTGGTGGGTTGAGGCTCTGGCAGCACATGCCTGATGGTCCTTGCTGAGATGGCGTAAGATGTTTTGGCCCTTTGTACCAACAGAATGAGCAGGAGGCAAAATACAGCTCTCCCTCCTCCCCTTTTGTGGTGGTTTTAAGATGCCAGGTTGTGAGCTGGGCTGGCGGGGTGCTCTGCACTGATTTGATTGCACAGACTTTGCTTGGTGGGCATAAAACACCAAGATGGGGGTGCTGAGGTTGGGATGTCCCAGCATGGTATGGGTGCAGCCTATGTATTTCATTTTCATTGAAACCCATCCGAAATGGGCTTCTCTTCTCCAGGGTGCAGTGAAGTCCTGGGCTTCTGAGCCTGTACAGAGTAACCTTAAGCTTTCTGTGGTTCAGTTGAATAAAGCATAGAAATCGTTGCATGATTTTTTTGTGTAGCTGAATGTACAGCATGTCCTTTTTTAAGGCAACCAGATGAAAGCATACTGCAGTTCAGGTGTTAATACTGAACTGCATCTTTACTTTGGACCTTTTTTCTTTATTCTGCTTTAGCTGTAGAGTTCTTTAAAGGAGGGGAGGGGGTGGGTGAAAACTCCTGCTTGTCACTCGCTCAGATGGTATTAAATGAACTTGCTGTGAAAAGAGGAGCTAGTTCTAGGTAGCAGCTCTGAAGCTTTATTGTTAAAGTCCCATTCTGTTTGTTCTTAAGGCCAAAGGAATAAAAAATACAAATGTACACAAATAGGGAAGAAAGAAGGGAGAAAATAAAAAGGGCAAAAGATAGGAAAATGCAGCTTCTGATGCTTACAGCTCACTTGCTGGAAAATCAGTTTGCAATGTTTTTGCTTGTTGTGGGCTTTAAAGGAATCTGACCAGATGCTCAGCACATGTAAATCTTGCTCCATTGTACCACTCTGTACCTGGCCTGTTGTCTTAGCTTGCCTCCAATCAAGGACTTGCAAGAGAGGATTTTTCCATGGCTGAGCAAGCCTGACCTTTATTAGGCAGGAGGTTAAGAGGAGAGAAAATGGAAGATAGAAGAGACAGACCTAGAGTGACTATTAATGGGAATTGAGGTTTACATCTTGGGTGTTGCTGAGGGATTCAGCTGAACCTGATAATCCCTATATCCTTATCTGGAGTGGAGCTGCACTGACAGGCATGCTTCTTGTTTCCCTCCCCTCAGGTGGCTGGGCTGGCACATCTTTTAATATCTGCAGGCAATGTAATGAGGAACGGCTGAGTACCAGCAGCAGAGATGGCCAAGATGCTCTGCAAAATTACTTGCCATCCACTGAAGCCTTTGAGTTGTAAAGGGCCTCTTGGCCAAGCAATCTCCCAAAAGCATGGAAACCTTGTTCCAGCAGAGCTAGTCACCGAAAGCAAATATCTGTTCATCCTAGATGTGGGCTTGTTTGTGATTATCTTTGTGCCAGCTTGGGCTGGGAGATCGTGCACTTGCCTGGTGGTGAAGGTGAGACTCTCCTCTATGCTTCTCCTCACTGCCAGTTGTATTTGCATCTGGTCCTTGCTCATATACAGGCAATCTCCTCCTTGCGAACACCACCTTGATGTGGCTAAGACAGTCCTCTGACCTCACTGCACATTTCTCAACAACCATGTCGTTTCCTCCAGTTGAAGCCCATCAAGTTGTCATTACTTACTTGGGTTTATTTTTGCAAACCATTTTTACATAGGATGTGTATGTGCTGAGGTGTCTGCCTGCTGGCTTTCACCTGCTTAGGACAAGGAAAGACGTCATTGTGAACTTCAGTACAGTGGTTCCTCTACATAAATATTTTATAAAGCTTGCAAGTGTCCTTTGGGGTTAGGAATGGTTTGTCCCGTCAATTCAAAACGTTACCTAATACCAATAAATGCTAATAAAGAGCTTGTAGCTGGCATCGTATACCAAAGCGCTACGCATTCATTAGGAATCACCTATGCAAGTACAAGGCCAGCCAAAATAATCTCCTAATCAGTTATAAAAAGTCTACAGTACTTGTCAGGAGCTCGGTGTGGGGCAATAGCATTGAGAGTTGTGGTTTCTGGCTGAGGCACTAAATCTGTTGCACATGGAGACAAGCCAGAGTAAGAAGGTCCTCACTGGGACCCAATATTTCCCATGTTTAGGGTAAAGGAGGGGGGACTTGAATTAGGAACAGTAAGTCTTCAGATAGTTGTTATTTTGGGTTTATCGCCATTATAAGGGGAAGAGTGTATGTCAGAGGTCTACTGTTTTGTGGGGACACATCTGTGAGTGTTTTCCAAAATACCTGTCTCTTCTGGTACGCCAGAAGTCTCCCCGCATGTCATTCCTTATGTGCGTTCAATGGTATGTGTGACTTGGCATGCATGAGGCTGCAGAAGGGATATCTCGGGGTGGTACGTGGGTTTTTTTGTTTTTTTTCCAAAGACGGTCTTCATACCATGCACAAGGTCTTCCCATGTGAGGCAAATCCTGACCTTGCCTGTTGAAGTTGCTTTATGGCTCCTGCCTGGTAATGCAAAGCTTTTGCAGAGAGGAACAAGCCACTCTATCTTCTATGTTCTACCTAAGTTAGTATTAAAACTGTATTTGATATGTCCGGTGATTTAGGATTTTAAAGACCCCTTTGGCCTACCATCGTTCATGAGTAAGTATGTCATCTTTCTGTGCGCTTAAATGGAAAAAGAGTTGAAGCGTCTCCAAAGAATATATTTTTGACTGGAGCTGGAAAGCTTAAATGGTCACTTTTCAGGCTGCTTTTAATAGGAGCTGAAATCAGGAAATGTCAGAATATGGCTCCTGAAGTGCATTCCGTAATCAAAGGGGAACATACATTTTTTTTTTCCTAAACGCCCAGTTACTGAGCTTGCTATGATGATTAATTAGTTGAGAAATCTCTTTCCTGAGGTTGTTCCATCTCAGTGAGAGATGGTTACAGGGGTCAAATCTGTACTGCGTGGCTATGTCTGCTCCTGTCCCGAGGTAGCACAGAAGTCCATGCGATGTGGTGGGACTGCTAGTGCCTCATTGCAGAGAGCGTGCCGGGCAGCAGAGGACAGTGCCTTGTGCTTCAGTGTCTGCAAAACAATGCTCCTTAGGGCCAGCAGAAGCCTTGACCTTTGGACATGGGGTGCCCGTCTTGCCGTTCGCACCCAGAAGAAGGTCTGTTTTGCAGCCCTTTTCTGCTGCTTTTTTTCCCTAGGGCTCCTCAGATGTGTGCTTGGAAGCTCATGGGTTGGTAGGATTTGTCTAGCTGTCTTAGCGTTGTGCCCAGTGCCCTGCTTCCAAAGGTGCCATCGATGTGTGTCAGGAGCCCTATTTTATTGATGATTCAGGTGCAAGCCAGTTGCATTAAGGGTAGTTTGGTTGAAAACGCCACGTGGCAAAAAATGGTTGCGCCTATCTGCTACCAGCTTTCACGCTGGCTTCAGCCAACAGCACAGCTCTGCTGCGTCTTAGAGAGACACAGGAGCTTGACTCGCATGCCGAACTGTGTGGTCCTGAAACTAAGCAATTGGGCAGGCAAATTCTGTTGGTTTGGCATTTTTAAGCTGTACACATGCCCACCCGGCAGCTGAGGCTGCCTGAATATTTGAGTTGTAGCTGCTTTGGCTTTGCCCTTCTATAAATATTCAATCATTGTGCTTTTTTTTTCCTTGGACCAAGGAGCAGAAAACTAAAAAATAGTATTTTAAAAATTATTCTTCAGGAGGACAGTGCAATACTTATGCTATAGGCATACCCACAAACCAGGATGGGTTGAAGTATGCTTAGCTCCTGGTTTATGAGACCAAGGTCAAACGTGACATGTTTCCAGATGACAGATTGTCAGGATTGCTTTGCCAAACCACGTTACCAAAATTCTAGTTCTTTGTGCATCAGCACTGTAGTTATTTGGGTTGCTGTTTGAAAGTGCCAGGATGAAACCTGCTGCATCTGCCGTTTTGCATGGCGAGTGTAACAAAGCATGCGGTTAGTATGACTAGACACTGGCTTTTGTGCAGCTGCTTGTGTTTTGTCTTCATTTTCTTGATTTTTTTACATTTTCTTAGAGAAAGAGGCTTAAGAGATTTGCGTAGGTGTCCATGAGTGCCCGGCAGGAAAGGCATCTTGATCCTGGTTCTGTATTTGATGGCGCATCAGTGTGGGATCAGTGCTCCAAAAGTCAACAGTTGAGTTGCAGATGCTGTGAATTCTTAAGATCCCCAGGCTAGAACACACGTATAAGAAGTTGGGAGCATAGCTGTGTTGGGCAAACACTTCTGCAGTTAAAATACGGAGAGAAATACTTCCTACTTGTTCAGCAGCTTCTGCAATGTGCTGTGGAAGTGGCAATAGGTCCCCAGCAGGACTGCACACGTGGAGGTCCTGGGCTGGACCTAGAACATGCACCGGTGTTGCTTGGATTTCTATCTAGAACATGCACCAATGTTGCTTGGACTTCCCCAAGTCACCAGGCAGAGGATGTCTCCCACCTTCTTAACACTGACTCCAGACTTCTTGCCTTCCTCCTACGCTGGACTGGGCAGACTGGAGCCAACCCATTGCCACTTCCTTTGGGAAAATTGGCCAAGTTGTCTGATGGAAAAATAAGAATGCAGAATGGTGCTGTGTTATCAGATCAACACATGAGCAACCCAGCAGTGTGACACGAGGACATGCAGCAGTGGAATGGAAGAGATTTTGCTCGTAACTTGCCATGGGCTTGGTCATGACATGCACATGGTGAGGTCTCCCTTCCACCACATGTTTTGTGATGCACGAGTTTTTTGACTAATCCTTCAACGACAGCGCATGAGTTGATGGTCACTGAGGTATGGTTTCCCATGCTCTGTTAACACTTTGCTTCCACTGAGTGTAAAGCTTCAACTCCAACCAGGTATCTTAGTACTACAGGGCTTCTTAATTTAATTGAAATCACTTTGCAAGACCATCCAGAGTAAATACCCTAGACAACAGAACACGGTTGGTAATACGGAACATGTGATTTATTTTATTTTTTTTAACAAACTGATCTGGGAAAATGTTTCCACGCTGACAAAAACAGAACAAATGTAGGTCAGTGTCTGAAGGAGATGAAAGAAGCCAAGTGTAATGAGAGCCTATTGTTTCATGCTGACATATGCAGGAAGCTTGTGGAGAATGAACATCAAACTAAAATGTGAGGAAAAAAATAGAAGGCATGAAAATCATCATACTCAAGAAAACAAAGAGATCAGAAAGTTAAGGGGCATGCTAAGAAATCTGCACGAGGAGGCTAAATAAATGAGTTTCACATTTCCCCTTCTCCCTTCTCTTCAATTCCGGGTTTCTCTCTCCCATTTGTCTACTAGGTAGAAGCCTCTTCTTCCTTCCAGGAATACTTTGATTCTTTTTTTTTTTTTCCCCTTCCTATCCTGCAGATGCCAGGCCCTAGAGAGATCCAGATGGCAAGCAGACCAGCAGAAAAACGCCTCTTCACTATTTCACTTCTCATCTTCCTCTCAAGTTAAAAACACATGAAAGATCTATTGAAAAGAACAGACAAGTCTTATTTACTTTTTAATAAGTAAATTTAGTTTACTTATTTAACAGAAGTCAATCCACTGTTCAAGCAGCTGGAATAAATGTGAAGAAGCAATTTAGAGTCTAATTCTTCACTTGCGTTCACCAGCCTTACACGGATGTATTTTCTCAGACTTCAGAGGCGTTTTCCTGACTTGGGCAATGGGCATGAAGAATTGGCCCTTCGTGCTAATTATTTCTGCCACCCATTGTCATTTGCAAACATCTTCCACGGCTCTGGCCAGCCAGTGCCTTCTCTAAAATTTCAGAGCGGGTCTAGGAGACTTAAATCTGTTCTCAGCTCTGTGTAGAGAAAAAGCGATACCTTAACCAACGGGGTTGCACTGGAATAAAACTCTTGCAAGAGGAGAGAGTTACGTCCTGGATTTTTACGGATGAGGCACTGGTGCATTTTTCCCTACCAACTATTTCCTTTTCATATAGCTTTTTTTACCTCTGGTAATAGAAAAATATCGTGGTGGGAAAACTGTCTGCCTAAATCCTGTGATACCCCATTGACTTGAGTCTCTTTTTTTTTTTTTTGACCCGAGGGGGACAGCCCTGGTGACTGTTCCCAGGATTGTCCCTTCCCATGCCTGCCCTTAAACAGGCGGGATACCAAATTTCCACCCCTTCGGTATAACGAAGGACTCCTCTGACAGCCTGATGGATGCTCTGGGTCTGTTCCTTGTGAGCTCTGAATTCACGGTGCCATGAAATACATCGTCTGATGAGAGGTGTTACCGGGCCATCGCTATTCCTTAAAAGTTCAATAGTTTCTGACAGTAAAATTGTGAGCCCTAGCAAAGACAAAAAAATCTCCTATCTGTCATCCTTACAACGTATAAAAATGAAGCCCAGATTTTTGGGTTATTTTAGGGCACAGGGTGATGATGACTGTTTCAATGCACTTAGTGATACATTTAAATTGGTGATTTATGCAGCCTGACATTGACTTTAATTTAGCTCATGTTACAAGTAAAGTAATTCAGTCCTTAATGAAGTGTACTCCATATGACATATTGAACATGGGATCTGACAATCGGTGGTTGAAAACCAGCCTAGGTTACATTTTCTTTTGTCATTGAAAGTGGGCTGTCAGTTCATAAACTTAAACCGAGGCGTGCTGACCTATCACTCTCTCGGAAGTATGGTGCTGAAGACTGGGAGACCTGCATTAAAATAAACTTTTCTCATCCTTTGAAAGGGAAAGGAGGGGAAAAAACTTACACACGAGCTGTGAGAACTTTATAACATGCATGTGTCTGTGTACATACATATTTATTTAGTTTTCGGCTATGTGAGTGTATAGAAAAGGGGTTGTTAACAAAAAGATTTGCTCCCTGACCTATGCAAACCTTTGGGTTGTGTAGAATGAGAGTGAAAGAATTTAATATACATGATCTTGAACAAATGGATCCTGCTCTGAAGTAGTATAAATTATGCTTACATCAGCTCTTACAGGGGTTCAGAATAAGGCTCTTGGGTAAGTGATGGAAAGCACAGCCCAACTGGCTTTGGGAGCGGTTCGGGGGGCTTGATGCGCCTGCATTTCAAAGGAATTAACAGAACAGCTCTGAACTGTAAATATGCAAATCTTTTTAACATTTGTGTTAAGAGATTCGTCCTTGTTTGCATATGGAGAAGGAAGCAAAAGTTTTGAGTGATTCCAGGAGGCAACATTTAAAAATGAGAAAGTCTGCTGCAGCCTGGGTTAAGTCACAGCTGTGTTGTTTCTCCGTGCAAAAAGTTGACTTACAGTAGGATGACAAGGACTTTTTTGTGTGCGAGGCTGGGTCAGACATCTACATCATCCGCTTCTTTCCTTCTTTGTTTTACAAAGCTGTCAAAGGATGCTTTTAGTATTTGAGTGTGGGATTTGGGGGAAAGAACGGAGGCAAGTGAGGGGCATTGGCTTCTGGGCCAGTTGAAAATTATATATTTTCCCCTTTTAAAAAATCAATGAAATAAAAGGGGGGGGGGGGGGGGG